>SEYY01003032.1:17500-55000 GCA_009176605.1 Armadillidium nasatum | reverse complement strand
TATATATATATATATATATATATATATATATATATATATATATATATATATATATATATATATATATATATATATATATATATATATATATATATATATAAGAGAGATAGAGAGAGAGAGAGAGAGCCACCGTTCTTCCTTTAAATCTATAAATAGTGGTGTTCCTCAAGGATCTTTTGTATCTCCAACTCTTTTCCTAATTTTCATCAGTGACCTTCTCTCTATTACTTCATCTCCTATACACTCCTATGCTGATGACTCCACCCTTCATTACTCCTTTCAATTTGAAAGACGTCCATCCCAACAGCAGTTGATAGATTCAAGAAGGATGGCCTTGGAGCAACTGACCTCTGATCTTTCTCGTATTTCAAATTGGGGCAGAGAAAACATGGTCGTTTTCAATGCCTCAAAAACTCCATTTCTTCATCTTTATACTCGACAAAATCTTCCACACAACTATGTTATCTTCTTCGAAAACACTCAACTCAAACCTTCATCTGTCCTCAATATTCTTGGTGTTTCTCTTTCTCGTGATCTTTCTTGGAAAGATCACATTATTTCTCTCTCTAAACAAGCTTCTAAGAGGTTGGATGCTCTGAGGCGCCTTCTCGGTTTTTTTACACGCTACCTCAGTTGCTTGCTCTGTATAGCGTGTTGTTCGCCCCTGTATGGAGTACGTCTCTCACATCTGGGGTGGTTCCACACATACAACTATTCTCGAAAAGGTGGAGTCTAGGGCTGTTCGTCTCATCAATTCTCCTGCTCTTACTAACTCTCTCCACTCTCTTTCTTCCCGTCGAATTGTTGCATCACTTTCTCTTTACTATCGCTATTACAACAGACATTGCTCTTCTGAACTCTCACGTCGCATACCTCCTCCATTGAGAAGGGCTCATGCGACACGACTTTCTACACAGTCTTATTCTTTCTCTGTCCAACTCTCTGACCCCAGACTTAACAGCTATGCTCACTCTTACATGTACTCTACTGGTAAAGTCTGGAACACACTTCCTTTATCTGTTTTCCCAACTTCCTTTGACTTGAACACTTTTAAACGCCGTGTATCTGGTCACGTCGGCGACGAGATTCCGAAAGTTCCCCAACTCTGGTGGAATTTGGTAGGCCTCCGGCCTTTGCCCACCAGAGGAGATATAATATATTATATATATATATATATATATATATATATATATATATATATATATATATATATATATATATATATATATATATATATATATATATATATATATATATATATATATATATATATATATATATATATATATATATATATCCTTTTAATATAACCTCCGTTCTTTCTAAAGATTTCGAATCTATCATTAAAAGGAAGATTTAGAAACATCTCACTTCTTCTAATTCTTCTAACCTTATCTTTGATAGCCAATATGGCTTTCGTAAAAAAAAAAAAAAAAAAAAAAAAAAAAAAAAAAAAAAAAAAAAAAAACCCTCAACTGGTGATCTTCTTTCCCTTCTCTCCGACTCTTGGTCTTCCGCTCTTCGGCATTTCAGTGAATCTTTTGCTTTCGCGCTGGACATATCGAAAGCATTCGATAGAGTCCAGAACATTGTTTTCATTTCCAAACTTTCCTCTTTCGGAAACTATCCTTCTCTCTGATTTCCTTTCTGGTCGTTCTATAGCAGCTGTTGTAGACGACCACCGTTCTTCCTTTAAATCTTTAAATAGTGGTGTTTCTCTGGGATCTGTCCAATCCCCAACTCTTTTTCTACTTTTCTTTAATAACCTTCTCTTTACTAATTCATCACTTATTCACTTCTATGCGATGACTCCACCCTACATTACTCCTTCACTTTGAAAGATATCCCTCTCAACAGCAGTTAATTGATGCAAGGCAAGAAGGAAGGTCTCGGAGTACCTGATCTCTGATTTTCTAGTATTTCAAATTGGAGCAGAGAAAACATGATCGTGTTCAATTCTCAAAAACTCAATTCTTCCATCTTTTTAATAGACACAACCTTCCTCACTACTATGACATCTTCAAAAATATTCGATTCAAACCTTCATCTCACCTCAATATTCTCGGTGTTTATTTTCTCGTGATCTTTCTTGGAAGGATTACATTACTTCTCTTTCTAAACAAGCTTTTCTAAGAGGTTGGTTGTTCTGAGGCGTTTTCGGGATTTTTTTTTACGTCACCCCAGTTACTTATTCTTTATAGGGGTGTTTTTCGCCCCTGTTTGGAGTACGCCTCATACATCTGTGGTAGCTCCACACACACACAGGTTTTCTCGAAAAGGTGAAGTATAAGGCTTTTCGGCTTATATACTTTTTTGCTCTTACTAACTCTCTCCAGTCTCTTTCTGACAGTCAAATTGTTGCGTCACTCTCTCTATACTATCTATATTACAACAAACATTGCTCTACTGAACTTTCACGTCGCATACTCCATTCATATTTAAACTACCGTAGCCTAATGGTCAGCGCGAAAGACTACCATCTTAAAGGTTGCTGGTTCAAGTCCAATAGCAGACATTAATTTTCTATATGAAAATAGTCTGTAGAGTTATAGCAGACTTTAAAATCTGTTATATATATTTGCCATTATTTTCGAGCTACAACTGGCAAACAAACACACCGCCAACTATTTCTTTATTTACACTAACTCATGGAGATGATGTACTTTCATCTCTCAATCAGGAAAGCTTTTCTGTAGTTTTTACGTTTGTTCTAACTGAAATTAATTCTTCCCATATTTCGTTGCCTTCTGGAATCACAGTCGTATTCATACATCAGAAACTCATTTTTTTTTTTTTTTACAGAACGCCACCACTCACGGGCAGAGCCCTTTTCAAGGAGGGGGCACACACACAGAGACAAAACTCATTCAAACACACACACACACACACACACACACACCTAACGCACAGCCCTCAGGTGGGCGCAGACGGAAGCCTTGAAGAGTGGAAGATTAAATGCAGGAGGAAAAATAGATGATGGTAGAGAATTCCACAGAATAGAGGTGGCTGGAAAGAAGGAGGTACCACAACGGGCTAGCCTGGGATTTCCTACGTCCACAGAAAATTGGTGCGAAAGCAGGGCACCCCTTGTGCAACGAGGACGACGCAACGGTGGAGGAATGCGAGAGGCCAATTCCCTCGAGCACCTGCCATTGTAGTACCTGTAGAAAAGAGAATAGCGCCAACGTCACGTCGCAGAGACAGAGGGTCAAGAGAGTTTGAAAGTAGGGGACAGTTTATTAATCTTTTAGCTTTTGACTCAACCCTATCCAGAAGAGAGGAGGAGCCGGAGCCCCCCAAATGTGAGAACAGTACTCCATACAAGGACGAATAAGACCCTTATATATTTGGAGTAACTGCTCAGAAGAAAAAAATTCTCGCAATCTGAACAGAATTCCCAGCTTCTTAGAGGCCGCTTTAGCAACCATTGTGATATGTGGTTTCCAAGACAGTTTGTTGTTTATGTTTAGACCAAGAATGTTAATGTTATTTACAGGTGAGACGGGAGAGTCATCGAAGAGGATAGGAAAGTTAGGAGGTGTTTTTGAGAGGGAGATGTGAAGAAGTTGAGTTTTTAAAGAGTTGAATTTCACAAGGTTGCTATGACCCCACCGGGAAATCCCATCCAGATCGGCAAGAATAGAATCGGAAAGTTGAAGACGAGAAGCAACTCTAGAAGCAAAAGAGGGAGCAGATTTGAAATGAGTAGAAGAATGTAGAGTTGAGTCATCAGCATAAGAGTGAACAGAGTTAGAAGTGCAGTTGAGAAGATCGTTAATGAAAAGTAAGAATAAGGTTGGAGATAAAACAGAACCCTGAGGAACACCACAGTTGACAGAAAAAGAGGAAGAGGTCGCTCCATCTACAAGTGCCGAAATGGAACGATCTGAGAGAAAACTAGACAAGAGTAAGCAAAGAGAAGGAGGAAACCCAAAGGAAGGGAGTTTGGAGAGCAGCGACGCATGCCATACCCGGTCAAAAGCCTTGGATATGTCAAGCGCCACCACACAAGACTCCCCGAAGTCCCTAAGGGCAGAAGACCATAGATCAGTAAGATAGGAAAGTATGTCACCAGTTGACCTCGAGCGTCGAAAGCCATACTGGTGATCAGAGAGAAGAGAATGAGACTCCAAATGATCCAGGAAATGAGAGTTGAGGAGAGTTTCAAAAATTTTAGACAGAACACAAGTGAGAGCTATAGGTCGATAGTTGGAAGGGTCAGAACGGCTACCTTTTTTCGGGATCGGCTGAACAAATGCACGCTTCCAGCATTAGAGGAAAAGTATTAGTATTAAGGCATAGAGAGTAGAGTTGAACGAGGACAGGCGCTAACTCGGAAGCACACTCCCTCAGAACACGAGGGGAATGCCATCCGGGCCACTGGCCTTCCTGACGTTCATAGATTTCAGGATCCCATGCACCCGATCATGAGTAATTACAGGTACAGAGACATGGGACACCTGAGAGGAGAAGGAGTAGGAGGAAGGATGCCAGAATCGAGCAGGGTGGAATTAGATGAAAAAAGGAGGCCGAAGAGATTAGCCTTTTCAGAAGGAGTGTTAGCTACAGAACCATCAGAGCGAATAAGAGGAGGAAAGGCAGATTTACAGAAGTTGTTAGAGATATTTTTGACAAGAGGCCAGAAATTTTTATCAGTAGGAGAGCCATGGAGGTCAGCGCACTTCCTTTTTATGAAAGTACGCTTAGTCCGTCGAAGAACATCCCTGCAACGATTCCGAGCTGAATGAAAATTAGCAAGATAAGATAAGCATTGTCTCTCTCCGCCCGAAGGGCAAGAGAACAATTGCCATCGAACCAAGGATTTTGAGGAGAAAAAGATTTAGTTGAAGATGGAATGAATCTGCCCATCCCGTCAAGGATTACGGCCCCTACCTTTTCAGCAGAGACAGAAGCGTCCCCCGAGACAAAGCAAGATTCACTCCAATGATAGTTAGTAAAGAAGCGGCGCATTGTACTTACATGGTACTTATATTTCATTCTGATTGTTAATTAAATCTAGTTTTAGTAGAAAAAAATCCTCCTGCAATAACCCATATCTAGAAATGTACTGGAATGCATTGCAAGATGTAAAATCGTTCCCTTGAAATATTACTACCAAAAGTATATAGACAAATGAACTAAAACTTTTTAGCCATTATTGTGACTAAAATATTTTTCTTCGATTTTTGATTTTAAGAAACGATCTACTATTTTCCGTGTATTATGTTCTTGGTTCGATTTGTTCAATTGATAACATCACTAACTCAGAAAACCTTCGTTATGATATAGTACTCGCAAAAGTGTTATATAATTTCAATGCGAAAACGAAATCTCTGAATTGATGACATTTACATTTAAAAAATCCAAGCTGCGTATAAATTACCTAGGATGACGTACACGTCTGTGCCATGCCGGTGAAAATGTTTACAAATTCTCTAATAATTATTGTAATTTCTTTCTTTTTGAGCCTATACTTATTCAAAGAAATATTAACTGATAAAGAAGTGAATCAGAAATTTCCTCTTGATGTTGTACTGGTTGAATGTTGCATTCGAATAAAGCTTCTTTAAAAAATTGAAAATTACAAATTTGATGGTGTTAAGGCGTGAACTAAATTTAGCACAGCAGTAGACCCACCTTAAAGCCGAAATATTATCATGTTAACAGGTAAAATGAATATTTAAAACAGAGTTTAGGAACCGGAAATTTACTCATTTAAACAAATTTAATCAAAATTTCAATTATTCGCTTTTCTTTTTCTTATTTTAAACAAACTTTCTTTCTACTTCACAACCTTCGTTATTTAATTTAATGGTTAACTAAGTTCTTTAAATTGTCGTATTAAAATTTACGACACATTTTCGTACCAATTTGAATTTTGGTAATTATTTAGAAGCATTAACAAAGAATTCTAAAATTTAACTTGTAGCATATTATTTCAAAAATCTGCAAACGTTTAATACATTAAATTCGCAATTATTATTTGGCAATATTCTTCTGGAAATCAGCCTTAAAAATATCGACGGTTTCAACTGTTTGTAAATAAAAAAAATAATGGATTCTGGATAACCAATATGCGAGGCATAATCGCTTCAAAACGATTTCTGAATTTTCACTTTAGTAGGAAATGTTCTCAAGACCTATTTGCAAGAGAGTATAAGGGCTTGTGCAAATATCTTCTCAATGTTTCATCCTCTTTCTTGGGTATTGTTACTACTAAGAAGGGCACTGAAGAAATATCAGGTTCTACTAAAGTTAAGCCCTTCACCTAAACCTAAACATCTATTCCACATTAAACGACGCCGTTGTTATTTCACTTTCATTACTTTCCCTCCCGTTCATTCATGACCAACATTGAAATTCTTTCTGAAGATGTGAATTCTTTTTCTGAATTTGGCTGATGGTATCCTTTCGGTGGTTCTCAATATATGCCTACCCGACGACCTTTCACCTTTGCTTGGTAATGATTTCCTACTTTGCATTTCAATTCTGACCTTTCTTTCTTACTGAAAACGTGCTCCCATTCAACATGTATGAAAACATGGGAAGCCTTCTAAGTTCTAACTATTGTATAGTCTTACTAGTTAACTCTTGGTTTGTGAATCGAAACAAAATATGCAATCAACCATACAACTCGCTTCACACAAGCTATATATATATATATATATATATATATATATATATATATATATATATATATATATATATATATATATATATATATATATATATATATATATATATATATATATATATATATATATATATATATATATATATATATATATATATATATATATATATATATATATATATATATATATATATATATATATATATATATATATATATATATATATATATATATATATATATATATATATAGGGAAAAATAATAATTGAAAAAAAAAAAAAAAAAAAAAAAAAAAAAAAAAAAAAAAAAAAAAAAAAAAAAAAAAAATATAAATAAAATAATAAATATATATATATATATATATATATATATTATATATATATATATATATATATATATATATATATATATATATATATATATATATATATATATATATATATATATATATATATATATATATATATATATATATATATATAATATATATATATATATATATATATATATATATATATATATATATATATATATATATATATATATATATATATATATATATATATATATATATATATATATATATATATATATATATATATATATATATATATATATATATATAATATATATATATATATATATATATTATATATTTACCGATAATAATAATAAATTCTAAACTGAAATCTTAAATATTCATTACAAAACTAATAATACAAAAATATTCATAATTTTCTTTTCAATTTTAATTTATTATTATTGTTATTATTATTATTTTTATTATTATTAATTCTGTTCACAAATAAATTCGACAACTTTTAATTCCATAAGTTCTGAATCGGTGGCACGTAGACTTGCCGAAGTCAAAACTTCATCCAGAAGAACGTTCAAAATTCTGAAATAAAATTTTATGCATAAAAAATAGAGAGAGAGAAAAAAAAATAGATATATTTTTGTTAAAACTTCAAATTAAAATACATTATTTTCTTGATTTTCGTATAAATTACAATAACATCTTATATTATATTCAATGGTAGGGGAAAAAAAATATTTCTGAATACAACTTTTTGCTACACTTTAAATTTTTTTTTCTTTCTCATAACTCTCTAAATTGTTTAAAGTTTTGTTCTCCGGTTTTGACACTACCTCTTGCGGCTCAGGTTCTTTCATTATCAAAGCACAAATACTAGCACACAAATTCAAATTAAAAAAAAAAAAAAGGAAACTAAACATTAAAACAAAATGATAATATTCCTATAAGAAGAGCCCTTTTTAAATGTATAATTCGGAGAAACAATTTGCATAAGCACCAACGTTGGCAATAAAAACGAAACTTCCATTCGCAACCACCTATATTTGTAAACAAGGATTTTCCATCCTAATTTATTTGAAAACAATTTTGAAAAAGATTAACCCCAAACTTGAAGCGATATTTAAAATATTTTTTTTATTAATATTGTCAGTAACTATATATTTATTTCATGTAATATTTTTCATTTTATTATTTTTTAAATACTTTTCAGCTTGCGCGTGTATTTTATTCAAATAAATGAAATAATTATAATTTTAGTGCTTCTTCTATTTTCCAGATTCATTGGAATTTAAGAAAAATATTTTACCTAAAAATTTATTTTAGAAAAATTCCAAGAAAATTCTTAGTCTATAACTTACAGATTTAGGTAGGAAAATTAAAAAACTCCTAAAATATAATTCTCCTTAATATTCGGTATCTAAAGAGTCAAAAATG
Source organism: Armadillidium nasatum (assembly GCA_009176605.1). Classification (NCBI taxonomy): domain Eukaryota; kingdom Metazoa; phylum Arthropoda; class Malacostraca; order Isopoda; family Armadillidiidae; genus Armadillidium; species Armadillidium nasatum. The sequence goes on along the minus strand of SEYY01003032.1, from coordinate 46,616 downwards.
GTGCATAAAAGCAATTGCAATCAGGTTAATTACAAGTTTTATTTTGAATATAAGTTGTCTATCATCACGTTTGTGATAAAATATTTTCAGTGCATTGTTCAATTATTTTAAATATTTTTCTATCATCTGATTTTCTTGGTTTGCTACAACCAGCCTAATCTTGCTCGAAAGATTATTTGAGAGTTTATTAATTAAACATTCAAAGTTGACAAATTATAAAGCAAAAACACCACCTCTTAAATAGTTCTTAAAAGGCTTGACATCTATTATTATTATTATTTGTATAAATGTCTTAAGAGTTTACTGATCCTGATAATGGATTTCCTGTCTAATCACAAAGTAATATTACTAAAGAATGGAGGAAAAAAAAACTGCATTGTGAAGCAAAAATATCAGAAGCATACTGTTCGAATTAATTTTGAAAATGAACAAATTAGTGGAAGGCAGCCTCAGGTCTGATCACAGCCAAAAGCCTTTAACAAGTTCTATACACTCATTAAGCAACAATAAATAAATAAACTACTACAGACATAATGAAAAGAAATGGTGATAAAAGACATACAAACACATTATATTAAAGCTTTATAATGAGTGAAATGAGGCCTATTCTTATACGTGGTCATAACTTACTTTAATACTGCTAAATTATCTATTTACACAAATGGTGTTAAGAACAACTAAAATCTTGTTAAAATGCACTTACTTTTCGTCAGCAACGTAAGACCACAAATAGGTTCGAAGGTAATGCGTGTCTACCTGAACTTGTTGAAAACCAAAACGACTGAAAGTCTTTAAACGAACACTTTCCAATAGTGTCTGAAATAAAGATTAATTGCATTCATTTTAAAACATCAAAAATATACATATTTTCTCGAGTATATGTAAATGGAAACATTTATAGGAACCTAAATTTGTCTTTTAATGGCTTAAAATCATTAAAAAAATAAAAAAGAAAATGAAAGATTCAAGTTTTTGTAAGTTACCTTTCAGTGTCAGTTTAATATTAATTTAAAAGAAAAAAAATGAAAAAAGAAAAAAGGATGCCTTTCAAGAGAAATAAGTTATTTAGAAACTGGTATTATCATCATTATTACTATTATTATTATTAAAAAAGTGCTTAGAAATAAAAATTAAACTCTGAAACTTGAAATACATTATTACTCATTTAAATAAAAGTAGTAGTTAAATACCTTAAGGCTTATTTTAATAATACCAGTCAGAATTGACATTCTCGTGAATTCAACAGGGGCGAATATTTCAATCCGTTCTGACCACAATTTGTTAAGATTTGCTACTAAGGAATTATCAAGTGCAGCAGATCCATACCCTGACCAACCAACGGATCTTGCGCCGCCTCCAATTCGAGAAATGCTGACACTAGAGTAAAAGATTGGGAATGTTAACCACTCCATTTAGTTGAAAAAGAAATAAGCAAAAAAAAAATCCTCTTTTAAATTATTAATTAAAGCCTTTCTATTTCGTTTTGCTTACGCTCATAAATCAAAACACAGAGTTAATGTAAAAATTCATACCTGAACTTAATGGCAATGATTATTTATTCATATATTACCAACTACACTACTCCATAAAGATCATACAATAACACAGGCACATCGTATATTATTTTCCTGAGCTTCTTCCATACATGAAGCATACTGAATCATCTTCGAATACAACGATAAAAACAGCAAACATTGAATTCGCTTTTATATCTCTCAAGCAAGAGGATCCCGCACTAGCGTATTCAAGATTCACCAAACCTTATAGCAATTTATGGTAGATAAATTAGAAGTCAATTTCTGATAAGAAGAGTAAGAGGCTTCTTGTGAAAAATTAAAAGTTTCCTGGCATCTACTCGACGGTTAACTGATACGAATATCGCAATCGACCCAAGAACCTTTTAACATCTTTTTAAAAAGGACTTTCCATGTTGCAATTTTACAACTTATTCTCTCTCTGATTTTAATTTTTATTTCTTTTTCTAAACTCTACATAACATACTGAATTAAGTTTATAATATAATTAAAATATTTCTACTAAATTCAAACAACACAATAATTAACATAATTCCTCAAGACTTGCCTATGAAAAGTTCTTCGAGATGAATCTGATGACCTATCCTTTCGAATTCCTTCTTCATATAACGCCCCAACCTAAAAAGTTTTAAAATTAGTATCTTAAAAAAAAAGTTTTATACAGTAAATATCTTTCATTTATAAAATCACAAAATTCCCTTGGTTTAAAGATTTTAAGACCATGTCCAAAACTGGTTTAGGCAAAACAATGTTTATACTACAGTCAAAAATTACATGAATGACTTTACCACTCGTCACTTCTCCTAATTTTAAATTTTACCCTCAAAATAGTTCAAGAAAATTATTAAAAGCTCGTAAATAGGTTGATTCCTTCATACCTTTAGTTTTATTTACATAAATAATAAATAATACTTAAGTTTAAAAGTCTGTGATTTGAAGCATTTCACCTTAAATGAGTTCTATTATAAATTGTAAATAAAAAATGAATATTAAAAACTCAAACTTATTAAAAATAATTAATTCATGCTACTTTCCTTTTGAAAAATTACATAAAAATTTACGCTTAATTTAAGTGACAAATTTATTGTATTTGTCAAATATTTATTTCTGCCTGGAAAACATATACAATAACCTACCTTTTGAATGATAACTAAAGAGCAAACCCAAATATTCCCGATCTTTAAATAATATCTAACCTGTGTGTCCATAGCCACTAATTCGTCTCTCACTGTTCGCATAACACGCCTAACACTTCTAGGTTCGCTACAACCAAGCCAGTCTTTTAATTCAATGCTCCGACGAAGCATCTGAAATATATTTCAAATCAATAATTTAATAAGTGGTCCATTTCTATTACTTGTTACTCATATTATTTTAGCTGTCCCTCAAAGATTATTAAACTGTAACACTCAAAGGTAATAAATTGAATATTTCAACAGCTTACCTGGCTAATTGAATTTCCCTGTGAGGTAACATAATGATTAAGAAGTTCTTGACCAGTTTCTTTCATAGCCGCGGAAATAACCGAGTATGGTGTTAAGCCTCTTTTATCCTCCAATTGCAACTGTTCATCACAATGGGTTAATAAGTAATGCACAGTCGACGTATGAAGATCCAGACACATTCTTGATAACAGTAACAAAAGAGATGGATCTTTGTCCTTTTTATCGCAAAACTGACGAAGAGATTCAGTAATATATCTAAAGAAAGCTATTACGAGACCTTCTCTGATAAGCTCTCGGGAAAACCTATGTCTAAAGTCTGATCTCATGGCATAAGTGTGCTTTGGTTGATTGAAGGCTAATAACGCTGAGACTCTATCTTTTATATTAGCCGCTGTTGAAGCCACTAATTGGGTCAAAAGTTCATTAAGTTGTGCTGACGTAGAATTACCTTGCGTTACTTGCTTAGGCGAGACTAATGCTTGACGGACATCTGCCAGATTCGAAACGAAACTATCTTGAAGCCATTTGAGGGAAGCTTTGCAACGATCTTCAGCAGCTTCAAAAATTAGTTCCAATGATTTACTATTTTAAAAAAAATTAAAGAATTCATAACAAAACAGTAACAAATAAAAACATAATCAAAAATAGAAGAGTTTACAACTATTAAAATTAAACTAGTCCACCAATTTATGTTTTGAACTACAATGTTTAATACTTCAGATTATCTTAATAATGTAATATACACTATAAGCAAAAATATTTACTCTGAAGAAATCTGAATTCGGCATTAGTTGAGTGATGGCGTGAAGTCTCCGATGGAATTTATCCAGAGCAGTTGTTAAAGCTTGATATTCTTGACTATCACCATCTTCAGCAGCTATACGAACACCCACCACGCTTACATATTCTTCCATAAGAGATGACACAAAATCATGCAATTTTTCAAGTGGAATGTTATCCTGGTTTCTAAATTATTATTATTATTATTATTATAAAAACCAATATTTTAAAGATGGAAGAGAAAAATAAAAAATAAAAAAAAAAAAAAATAATAAAAAAATATATATATATATATATATATATATATATATATATATATATATATATATATATATATATATATATATATATATATATATATATATATATATATATATATATATATATTGATTTATTTTCAGGTAAGTGTTTGTGGAATACTTTTCTTTATGTGGGGGCCATTGTTATTTTTCTAGGTAAGGGTTCCTTTTTTTAGAGAAATTTTATTTATTTGTTTTTATTTTTTTAGGATTACAGACCAATTTAAGAATTAGTTTTTGACTTTGAGATAGTTAAGTAATCTCCTTATAAGTTAATTTAGGTACAGATTAATAAATAGAAGAAGAAAAATAAGAGGAAGAAAATTGATCGAATAAAGTGACTTATTTAAAGGAAGAAATTTTCATTAAAAGAAAAAAGGAAAATCAACTTTCAGTAACACTAATAATCTATCCTTTTCTTTTTTCTATCTTTTTCATCTTGAAAGTTGATTTGTTTCAAGTTGATCTTCGTTGTGTTAAAGGTTAGTACTTGATTTTTTTTTTAAGATAGATTTTTAATTCAATTCTAATTCTTAAATACTATTAATTTGGTAGGAAAATGGGATCAGACGACGAGGGTAATGAGAAAAGAAGAAGGAGTGAAAAATGTCCCGTGTTTGATGGGAAGAAGGAGATGTTTTTGGAATGGAAGGGTAAAGTGGAAGATTGGATATGGAGAAATAAAACTGTGGATAAATACCCGGGTTTAACTATAAGGAGTGCACTGAGTGGAGAACCATGGGAACTAGTGGGAGGATTACCGAGAGAAGAGATAGCGAGCCTTGAGGGAGTAAACAAGATAATGAGTGTTCTAGAAAAGAAGTATAGTAGTGACAAGAAAAGAGAAAAGATGGATAGTATGAACGCTTTTTTTAGAATTGAAAGGAAACCTATGGAGGATATACAGGACTTTGTAAGTAGATTTGATGTGGCATTGAGGAGGTGTAATGCAGCTGGAATGGCTGAACTAGGAGAGGAACATAAAGGTGGATTGTTGTTAGGAAGGAGTAAACTATCTGAAAATGAAGAAAAAATAATGTTAGGAGCTTTAGACGGAGATTTGTCATATGAAAGAGTGACTAGTTTGTTAGTAGGAATAATGGGAAAGAGTTTTCAGAACCCAAACAAGGAAAAGATATGGTACAAGTGGAGAGAGGAAATAAAATATTGAAAGGAAGACCGTTTGTTATAACTGTAAAAAGGAGGGACATATGCAAAAGTTCTGTCCGGAATTTAGAAGAAACTGATAAAGAATGTAATGGTTGTGGAAAGAAAGGACATGTGATGGAAAATTGTTGGATGAGGGATAAAGAATGTTACAAATGTAAAGAAAAAGGACATTTGGCTAATATGTGTAATGAAAGAAAACAGGTAACAAAAGAAGTGATATTATTGGGAATAGAGGGATGGAAGAGGATAACTGGGATATAATCAGTGCGATAGTCGATACTGGTTGTAAGAACAGTGTGGTGGGAGAATTGTGACTAGGAGCAATTCTTTCGACATTAAGTAGGGAAGAACTAGTGAGGATGAAGGAATCTGAAAGGAAGATAGAAGCAACTTATGTTTTCGGGGAAAGGGAATATAAGTGTCATAGAAAATTTTTAATTCCGATTGTCATAGGTAATCATAAAGCTTTACTAGAAACAGAAATAGTAGAAGGTAATATCCCTTGGTTGATAGGAACAGTAGTATTAGACAAATTAGGGCTAAGATAGATTTTGTTAATAAATATTTAGAGTGTAAGCACCCTATAATAAAAGAGAAAATACCCATTAAAATGGATAATAAGGGACATATCAGAATAAAATTGAGGGAGATAAAGAATAAAAAGAATGTGTGGTTAACACTTAAGGAAACAAATTCTATATTAAATGAAGAAAAATGGAAAAATACCTGTTTGAGGTTACATTTGCAATTTGGCCATTGTGCATTTGATAAATTGCAACAAATGATTAATAAAGCTTGGGGAAAATGAGGCTGATTACCAAAGGGTGAAGAAAGAAAGGTTACAAACATTAAAAGAGGTATGTATCAATTGTGAGTCATGTAAGAAATATAAGAAAAACCCTGAAAGACCTACAGTGGGGTTGCCTATGGCAACAAATTTCAACGAAGTATTATCAATGGACATAGGGGAATTGGAAGGTGAAAAGTTCCTTGTCATGGTGGATTGGGCAACACATTACTGTCAAGCAAAATGGATAAAAGATAAGAAACCTTCAAATATAATGGAGTGTATAATGGAAAAATGGATTAGCTATTTTGGGGCACCTCAAAAGATAATAACTGATGGAGGTAGAGAATTCCAAAATGAAGAAATAATTGAATTTACTGAAAAGTGGGGCATAGAGATGTTATGTACGGCAAGTGAGAGTCCATGGAGCAATGGTAAAAGTGAAAAAACAGTTGGAATACTCAAGGAAGGAATGAGGAAACTAAAGGAAGATGGAGTTAAAGGAAGAGATTGGATATTAATGTGGATGGTCAGCGCGAAAAATGATAGAATAATGAACGGTGGGTATTCTCCTAATCAGAAAGTTTTTGGAATTTATTACCGTGGTAAAAACGAGATATGAAAAATGTAGCCCTGCTGAACTAGAAGAGGGAATGGATGGAGCAAAATTAAAGGAATTAATGGAATTACAAATGTTGGTTAAAGATAAGGTACAAGAGAAAGAATGCAGAGATCGGATAAGGAGGGCATTAAAAGGCAAAATTAGGGTTCATAGAATCGAAGAAGCTCAAGTAGGAGACAAAGTCTTTTATAAGAAGAAAGGAGAGGAAAAGTGGAGAGGACCAGGGAGAATAATAGGTAGAGATGGTAAAGTAGTTATGGTTAAACATGGAGCTTTGATAAGGGAAGTGAATAAGATACATATAACAAAATTACAGAAGGCAGGTGAGAAGATGGTAGAGAAGGAAAAGAAAAGGGAAGCGATAGAGGAGAGAGATAAAGAGGAGGAGGAAAAAGAAGAAGAGAAGAAGAAGAAGAAGAAGAAGAAGAAGAAGAAGAAGAAGAAGAAGAAGAAGAAGAAGAAAGAAGGAGAAGAAAAGAAGATAGAAGAGGAGTTATTGCAGGTAGAAGATGACGATGAAAGGAATGACAATTTTAGTGAAATTGAGGAGGTTCATCCTAATGATATTCGAAAAGGAAGAAATTATCGAATAAGACATGAGGATGAAGAGGGTGGAGAAGAGTAAAAGTAATGAGTTTAGGAGGTAAAAGAGGAGGTAAATTTGATGGTACTTATAACGTTAAGGATTTAGACTCTGAGGAAGAGTTTTGGGCAGACTTAAGAGAATATGAAGTAGAGAAAGATAAAGGAGATCAAGGTGAAACGTACTTTAGTGAAGGTAAGGTGGTTACCTTTAAGAGTCACGAAACTGATAAAATGGAGAAAATTAAAGAGGCAAAAAAGAAGGAAATTTCAAGTTGGAAAGAGAATAATGTTTTTGAAGAGATTGACAGATATAAAGAGAATAAGGTACTTAAAACAAGGTGGATAATTACTGAAAAGGAGAAGGAGGGAAATAAGATATGTAAAGCAAGATTAGTGGTGAAGGGTTTTATGGAAAAAGAATGTTTAGATATAGAAGATTGTGAAGCACCCACTTTTTCAATAGAAGGGTTAAAAGTAATCTTGGCTATAATCAATATGAAGGATTGGCAGGTAAAAACTTTGGATGTGAAGACAGCATACTTGCAAGGAAAGGAAATGGAAAGAGAGGTGGTGATAAAACCTCCTGAAGAGGCCAATACCGTAAAATTATGGAAATTAAAGAAAGCAGTATACGGGTTGAAAGATGCAGCTAGAAAATGGTACGAGAGTTTGGTTGAATTGTTAATAAAATTAGGAGGGAAAAGAAGTAAAATAGATAACACAATATTTAAATGGGAAGATGGTGGCATGGTTTATGGAATAATGGGGATTCATGTTGATGATCTCATTTATGGAGGAGATAAAATATTTGAGGAGAAAATTATATCGAAAATAAAGGAGGAGTTGAAGGTTGGAAGAGAAGAAAGCGGAGTTTTCAAATATTTAGGAATAGAAATTGAACAAAAGGAAAAAGGAGAGATTTATATTAGTCAAAAGAGTTATTCAAGGAACAAATTAGTGATAAATAAGGTAAACAAGAATAATAAGGATGAAAAGTTAAATGAAGAAGAGATGACAGAATATAGATCTTTGTTAGGAAAACTAAATTGGATGTCACAGAATACTCGTCCAGATCTTAGTTTTGATGTGAGTTTCTTTGGGAGGAATATGAAGGAGGCTAAAATGAAAGATTACGAAGAGCTAGTTAAGGTAGCAGAGAGAGCAAAAAGAGAAGAAATTAAAATGAAAATACCAAAATTAAAAGGAGGGAGAATGAGATTAGAAGTATATTCCGATGCTTCATTTGGCAATGTGAGCGAAGGAAGAACTCAGATAGGGTACTGTATAAGGATGAAGGACATGGCAGGTAATTGTTGTCCTTTATTATGGAAGTCAAAAGTTAGCGAAACGTGTGGTAAGCTCAACTTTGTCGGCTGAAACCTTGAGTATGGTGGAAGCTATAGAATGGGGGGAATATATTAAGTATTTATGGGAAGAATTAACAAATAAAAATACTTCTGATAACATAGACATTATAGCAATGACTGATTGTAAATCATTAAGGGATAGTATAAAATCTACAAAAGGTGTAAAGAATAGGATATTAAGAATAGAATTGGCAAATTTAAAAGAAAAAATTGGAGAACAGGATAATAAAGTCAGTTGAATGGGTAAATTCTAGGTTACAATTAGCAGATGGTCTTACAAAGAAAGATAATAGGAAAAATAGGTTGGAATTGAGAAAGGCATTGGGATGTGATTAGGGGGTAAAAAGGAGAAAGAGAAAATTATAAGATATCTGATTTATTTTCAGGTAAGTGTTTGTGGAATACTTTTACTTTATGTGGGGGCCATTTTTTTTTTCTAGGTAAGGGTTCCTTTTTTTTAGAGAAGTTTATTTTATTTTTTTTTTTTTAGGATTACAGACAAATTTAAGAATTAGTTTTTGACTTTGATATAGTTAAGTAATCTCCTTATAAGTTAATTTAAGGTATAGAATTAATAAAGTAGAAGAAGAAAAATAAGAGGAAGAAAATCGGATCGATAAAGTGACTTATTTAAAGGAAGAAATTTTCATTAAAAGAATAAGGAAAATCAACTTTCAGTAACACTAATAATCTATCCTTTTCTTTTTTTTTTTTTTTTTTTTTTTTTTTTTTTTTTTTTTTTTTTTTTTTTTTTTTTTTTTTTTTTTTTTTTTTTTTTTTATATATATATATTATATATATATATATATATATATATATATATATATATATATATATATATATATATATATATATATATATATATATATATATATATATATATATATATATATATAAATAAAAGAAAAAAAACTTAAATTTCGGAAATTTCGATTGGTAAAAACTTAAAATTTGGGTAAGACCTTGAACTTTACTGATAAAGATAAATAAAGAACTGAAATTTAGAGGAAAGGAGTAAGTAGTGGGAAGACATATAATATAAAAGTATCCAGGTTTAGATTTTATGACAGCATTAGGAAGAACAATTTCAGAGCAATGGCATATTTAGAGAAAATCTTGTGGCTTTATACTAAACCTCAGAGAATAAATACGATTTCAACTTAGGGTTTTAGTTCAATAATAATAATAATAATAATAATAATAATAATAATAATAATAATAATAATAATAATAGGTAACATTCAATAGATGTCGGGCGAAAATTTATTCAAAATTTTGGGGAAAAAAAAAATAATTTTCAGCTATTTTGGGTAAGTTAAAATTGAAGAAAAAAATAAAATAAAATAAATAAAATAAGCATATTATACGCATATGTAACTCTTACTCCTTTCAATGAAACCTTAATTAATAATTTCAAAGACTTACACTTTTCAAAAGAAAATGATTAATTGTGTGTGCAAAAGATAAAGTTCGTCAATGTTAGATAAGAGTTTATGTTGAGATTCACATTTTTTTTTTTCTTTCTAATAAACTAAAGTAATCTGGCAAATGAATTTTCAATCTCTTCATTTACAATATTATATATATATATATATATATATATATATATATATATATATATATATATATATATATATATATATATATATATATATATATATATATATATATATATATATATATATATATATATATATATATATATATATATATATATATATATATATATATATATATATATATATATATATATATATATACTTTACCAAACTTCGATCCCAATGAGAAAGTTATAATTATAACAGAGTTTTTTGCTAATCCGAATATTTATGTTTAATTTTTCAGTAAATCTCTAGTTTATTATAGTTTATCCGTACAACCATACTTATAATTAATCATATGTATGTATTAATTACTAGAATAAATATGCCACAAAAACACTATCTTCTTTTTAGTACAAAATTTATGATTGTGAAACAGTTGAAAACAATAACTATAATTTGTTTTTAAATTCCACAATCCTTTGAAAAATCTGTCAAACTTGGCAAGATTTCTCTCTTAAAAAGAAAAAAAAAAAAAAAAAAAAAAAACTCAAAGCACATATAACCAATGAAATATAAAATATACTTAAATTTCATGTTTCTGCAACAAAAAAAAAATCCTTAGTTTCTAAATTTGAAACTCAAAAGAATTTTAAAACTTTCTCTCTTTGAATCGAATCTTCGAAAAGGAATGAAGTTTTAAAAATTGAAAAATGTAATTCACCTTTGTTTAAACTCCTCAGTTCGAAGGAACATTTCTTTGTAGGATGATATGACGAGCCAAAGATTTCCAACAAATGTATCGTGGCATACATCAATAAATTGTAAGATGTCCTACAAGAAAAAAAAGTTTTACACATATATAAAAATGTTTTTAAATGTTTAACTAAATATTAATATGAAGCGACAAATCAACATTATGAGGTTAGAAAAACTTTATTACAAACCAAGGTTTCTTGTTCCAATAAATTTTCCTCATTTTTCGGATCTCCTTCAGAAAGAGACTTTCCCTGTGCTAAGGCAGTTAATGAATTTAAGTCTTCTTCCAACTTTGTTCTTGCGTGAGAAAGGAAATCATCGCATAAAGCTTCTGCAGGTTCACCAAGTTGAAATAAAAGATCTACACACAACGTCAGTTGGCGAGTGCTTCCCTAGTAAATGAGGAAAATATTCATAAATTTTAACTTTCATCAGAGAATATTATATTTAATGCTGATATAGTAAAGTACTTGACAATCGTTATAAAGAATCCAAAGCAGAAAACATGTAAATCTAAATATAATTTAAAGTATCAAAAACTAATATGGTTAAGAACTTGCCTCTTTAATAGCCTAATTCATTCTTCAGAGCTTTATTAAGTCTTATTAAGGCGTCCTGACAATCTTTATGAATTGCAGTAAAAGAAGGCAAATGCTGATATCTTTGAAGAACTTCCGCGGTCTCCACATAACTCCTAACTCCCTTCAGTTGCGTAAATAAAAATATTTTAAGTCAACATTTTGAAATAAAATTTTTTACTTCAATTTAAATCTTTATAGAGTTTAAAAAAAAATTGAAAAATACAAAATATTATACTTGTGTCGACATCGTTATAGCAACATACCTCTGAAAACTTTTTCTCTTTTATACATTCATCAATTTTTTGAGGCAAATGGAAAAGAAATTGAAGTTTTTTTAATGTTGAATGAATTCCAAGGAGATGACTTAGCTTGTCACGTCGACCCTACAATTACAATTTTCTTTTTAAATTAACTTTGTCATTACATCTGGCAGGAGATATAAACATTATAATAACAGCTGAAATTATTGGATTTCATGCGATGTGATATATCATTTTTTTTATATTATGAAAACCACTTTTGTTAATACAACATCTCGAAACAGAAATGGCTCTTGTTCCATGTATATTTTTTATGACATGATCAAGTCTTACACTAATTAACTGTTCCTTTACTATGGGGAAAGGATTCAACTTTTAACCTTTTTGATACAAAGTTGGTTGTCTCTAGCATTACTATAGTGCAACAGCAGCAGCTGTTTGAAGGAGCTGATCATAGTCTTTTCTTCACCCTCGTGGTCACGACAAATTTATGAATGATGCAACATCTTTACAGGATTTTTTCAAGTAGTACTTCCAATTTGGTTGATTGTAGCACCTCTCTACTTTCTATTCACTTTTTTATGTTGTTTGATTTTTTTTTCTCTCACTGAATGAAATCTTTCTCATTCTAAATAAGCGTGTGTGCTTTCACACTGATATTTACACGGCATCTGTTCACACATTTGTATTTCTCTCTTCAATTATATTCCCTCTTTGTGATTAGGGTTTATTTGTAAGCAGTGATAATATTTATACAAATAAAAAAAATTAACTACTTTTTATGATTATTTACTGATATTAATATTATTACAAGAAAAAAAAATTCCATTTCACACCTGAAGATCTTTTGTTATATTTTCCGAAGAAGCTGTTATTTTCTGCATATTTTCTTGTAACTGACTAACTTGAGCACTCATTTGAGCAGACCCTTCCTTCATCTACAAAAAAAAAAAAATTAAAAATAAATCCATCTGCTGCAATTAATATCCAAGATTTTTATAAAATTCAAACTGGGATATAAGAACATAAGGAAAATATAAACAGAAAGAAGCCACAAGTGCTTATAAGATTGTTCCAGTCAAAATCCAACATGCAAAATATATCACTCCACTTACACAATAAAACAGCTAAACATGCAATGGAAAACAACCACATTCAATGGCTTGTCAATGTAAGTGTCGCTGACAATGGCTTGTAAATGTCAATATAAATGTCATATTTATAGCATTCAGATTCAACCGCATTCAATGGCTTGTAAATGTCAATATATATGTCATATTTACAGCATACAGATCTTTAATAACTAACATCCCACAATTAGGCTTAGTTGCAATTTGGCCGGGGTCACCCAAATTTGGCCGGGGCCGGGGCCGGGGTTTCCTAAAATTTGTAAAGAGGTCAAAAGCACTGAAATTTAAGGTTAAGAAAATTAGATATAAGGTTTATTTAATTGTAAGGAAGGAGTAGAATAGCCAACATTCACTTAAATTAATGATTATATGCATTTTCTCCAAAAAAAAAATCAAAAAAATTACAGTTTTGTATAGTTAAAGTTTAAAAAAAGTACAAAAATTAAAAAAAAAAAATATTCTAATTCATAATAGTGATTCAACAGGTTTACTTAAGTAAAGTTTGAAAAAATGTAAGATATAAAATTATCAATTTAACCTGTATTTATACATATCATTGTTATTTTATTGCCATGTATCAAACTTGTATCATTTAGCTGCATTATTTAAAAATTATTATTTTGTTTATACTTTCAGTCAATATGGCTAAAAGATCAGCTTCTGCAGTATTTGAATACTTTACAATGTTTCAGGATAGGCTCGAAATAGCTAAATGTTAACATCTGCAGTCAGAAAATTAGAAGAGAACCTCCGGGTGCTACAAGTAAAAAAATTTCAACCAAATCTTTTTGGAGTATCTAAAATCAAAACACAAAGATGAACATTCACTAGCAGAAAAGGAGCGGTCAAAAGAAACAGAAAAGAAAAAAAAATCTTAATTTTCTTATATTTTGTTTGAAATTTTTTTTTTTATTATTTGACTGATTGAGCTGAAATTTTCAAAGTATGTGAATTTTTTCACGAAGTTCTGAGTTGATTTCGAGCATTTTTTTGAGTCTATAACGGTTTGAAACTTATTTGGACCCAAAGTTGAAAAAAAATGAATAACTGGATCAAACCACTGGTCCACATGAGCTGAAAATTTAGCTGAATACCTTTGCCCCAATTTCTTGCATTGGTGGGAATAGGTTTTTGATATCACGTCTAGAAAAAAGTTATATAAGCACTTGAAAAAAAAATTTGCAAAAATCGTACCCTTCTGGAGGAAAAAATTATTTATAAAAAACGCTACCTACTTTTTTTTTTTATTTGTGAATATTGTTTAGAAGAGGGCAGGGCAACAATATTTATTTAGTGCATATTTAAATGCTCTTTGTTTGAAGCGAGATATAGCCTCTCAAACTTTGGGAATTTTTGAAATTTGGCCAAAAATGGACCTTTTTGAAGGCTATATCTCAAAACCAACGAATGTCATCGAATAAAGTACATAGAGGAATTTGTAGCCCCACCCCTCCTCTATACACACCAAAAATAGGAAATGTCATAGTTGTATTTTTTTTTTAAAAAAATTTTGTCTGAAAAGGTGGATTTTTTTAGTTCAAAAAAATTTTTTTTTTCTATAGTTGGTCAGTTTTTGGCTTATAACATTTTTCCTATAACTCTGGGAACAAAAGTCTATTAGAGACTTTTGTATCCCATTTAATTTTGAATAAATAGTCCAATTTTCAGCTCATTCTAAAAAGTGGTTTGGCACCGCCATTCAATTAAAAAAGGGTAAAATTTCAAAAAAAAAAAAAAAAAAAAAAAAAAAACTTTTAACCGTAATAGACTCGGAAAAACGCTAGAAATGGACTTTTCTTACCGGTAAAAAATCTATATAACTGAAAGTTTCAGCAGAATCGGCTGAAAATTAAAAAAAAAAAAAAAATTTAAGTATAATTTGCCATTTTAACCCCGGCCGGCAACCCCGGTTTTCCCTGATTTTTGGCCGGGGCCGGGTCCCGGTCGGTATATATATATATACATTGCATATTCCCAGACCATCCATATACCTATCCAATCCTTTTATAAATATTCCATGTGAATCACAATCATCAACTTCCTGAGGCCAAACTACTCCAAATTTCAACTGCTTCTATTGCTGAATGAGGATTTTCTTACATCAAGATGACATGACTTTCTTTAACTTTCTTATCGTAACTCCTCGTCTCCCTTCCATGATCTACTAAACGATTTATTGATCTCAGTTTTATAGAGACACAATATTTTGCAAATTTTTTATCATATCCCCCTCTAACATTTTAGTAATAATAATAATAAAATACTTCCTCAGTACGGGAAAACTAACAGAAGCTGAGGGTATAAACCTCTTAAACTGTGTATGAATACCCTTTGAAAAAACAAGTAGTATACATCAGTGTGTATGGGCAATGTTGGAAATGACGAATATAGACTTTTATGAGGGGTCATTTGTGAGGAATTATAGATGATGCAAAAGTTCTAACTGTAGACGTTCTCTGCGATCGTATAATCCAAGTCTCCAAGTTATAAAGAATCCAATCGGAATTTACTGGAACATGTTTTTCAGTCATGGTATGACGATGTGAAGCTTGTGCTAAAACACGAGCAATGCATGATAACACCACTTCAAACATAACACTAAAATATTAAGTAACGGACTCTCTTGTAATAAGCAATGCCCCACTAACTTTCAAGTAACATTTCTTCATATTAGTATATTTTTACATTCCTAAGTGTTATTCCATATTTGTCATCATAGCCTATTCAGGTCGTAACTTGGGTCACATGTTTGGATCTTTACACAGGTATAAATAGTAAACACAATATGTAACATATAACTTTCAAATCTAGAAACATTTGAGCTAAACCTTCATATAATAAATCCGTTTCCTTTGCAAGAAATTCCCTCCATAGCCACCAGCTATAGGTCTACTCACACAATGTATCAACACAATATAACATTCTTATTCTCAGCTGTGTATGAAATTCAAATTGCTGTAACTTTTCATGGGAGCAAATTAGTACACTTGTTCATTTTTATTTCACCAGGCCAGTACAATTACAGTTCCAAATTTGGCTAAGCCAAGCAATATATATATATATATATATATATATATATATATATATATATATATATATATATATATATATATATATATATATATATATATATATATATATATATATATATATATATATATATATATATATATATATATATATATATTGAAACTTTTTACATTGAACTATTTTATGTTGCTCTTACCTGTCGAACAATATCTGTTGCTGCAATAAATTTGTCATAATGATCATAAACAAGGGTCTGACACTCTGAATCCAACCTCTGGATATCATTGACAAGTGAAGATTCCTCTTCCAATAAGTGCTTCAATTTTTTTTTTTTATATATATATATATATATATATATATATATATAATATATATATATATATATATATATATATATATATATATATATATATTTATATATATATATATATATATATATATATATATATATATATATATATATATATATATATATATATATATAATATATATATATATATATATTATATATATATATATATATATATAAATATATATATAATAAATTTTTATACCGTATAAAAAATATATATATATTATATATAAATAAAGCAAAGGTATCGATATTCATACATATCGATCTGCCTATATATAAAAACTTTATAAACTAAAGAATTATTTTACAGCTCAATAATTAAAATATAAAATATATATATATATATATATATATATATATATATATATATATATATATATATATATATATATATATATATATATATATATATATATATATATATATATATATATATATATATATATATATATATATATATATATATATTGGATGGGTCAGATAGTAAAATTGCTGGATGACAGAATACCAGAAAAGATTCTTGAATACAGAGAGAAGGGTCAGAGTGAGAATCTTTATATATTCACAACCATAAACTAGAAGTCAACACCAACTTTTCAACATGCCCCTTATACATAGTACAAACCTAGTCCCTTCCCCACTTGTCTTGCACTCTTATATATCTACACATTCTTCTTAAACCCTTTTCTTCTTTAATAGTTGTTGCTTCACGACGTCTCTTATCTTTGACAGCGAGTCCCCATTTACACCTTCTCATTTCTACATATCTACTTTCATCCATTTCATGTGATATGTGTGTGTGTGTGTGTCTAATAGTATGCATATCCGCATCCGCATGCGCGGATGCGGAACATCCGCACAAAAATCAACATCCGCATCCGCATCCGCATTTTCAAAAATTCAACATCCGCATCCGCATCCGCACTTTCGCAAATTCAAATTCTCATCCGCATTTTATCCGCATCCGCACTTTCAAAAATCATCCGCATCCATCATTCGCACTTCTCCAAAATTCGACATCCGCATCCGCATCCGCATCCGCAAATTAGAAAAATATGACATCCGATCCATCACATATTATATATATATATATATATATATATATATATATATATATATATTATATATATTATATATATATATATATATATATATATATATATATATATATATATATATATATATATATATATATATATATATATATATATATATATATGCGAATTGTAGATCAAGAGTGAGGGTGAAGAGAGAACTATCGGATTGGGTTTAGCATAGGAGTGGGATTGAGACAGGGGTTTGTAATATCTCCATGTTATTTAATCTATTGATGAATGGTTTACTTAGAAAAATGGAGAGAGAAGGGAAGAGTATTACGTTGAGAAATATGGAGGGTGAATGTGAAGTGAATGTTTTACTTTTTGCAGATGATGCGGCATGTGTTGGTGGCAGAATCTGGAGAAAAGATGAGAATACTTGTGAGAGAGTTTGAAGGGAAATGTGCAAACACGAGATTGAATTTCAATCCAGCGAAGAATAAAGTTATGAGGATTGGAGGTGGGGATGAGGAAATGTGGAGGGAGGAATTGGTTTGTAGAAGTGTGAGAATGGAAACTTGAGGAGGTGAATGAATTCAAATATCTAGTAATGTTGGGTGGAAGGTAAGGGTGGGACGGAAAAAGGAATAAAGAACAGAGTGGTAGAAGGAATGAAAGTATTGGGGGGCCTAAGAAAAGTATGGAAGAAATGGAAAAATTTCGAAAGAAATAAAGATAAGAATGTTTGAATGTATGTGTTCACCTTCTGTATTGTATGTGTGTGAAACATAGACGATAAGTGCTCGGTCGAGAAAAAGTTTCAATGTCTTTGAGATGAAAGATTTGAGAGCGATATATAAATTGAGAAGGATTGATAGGATTAGAAATGAAAGAATAAGGGAGATGTGTAAATGGAAGAAGAGTGTAATTGATAGAGAGGAGGAGGATGTGCTAAAATGGTATGGACATATGTGAAGAATGAAAGAGAACAGAATGGTTGGCAAGGTACGTAGATCCGATGTAGATAGGGGAAGGGTAGGGGGAGGGGAAGGCCGAAGTGGAGATGGATGGATGGAGTGAGAGTGATTTTGATGGAAAGGAATTTGAGTTTAGACGAGGGTAGAAGATTTGTGGAGACAGAGATGGAGGGAGGTTGTGAAAGCGTTGAAAGGTAAGAATAGTTATGTTTGTAAGGGAATTGTGGCGGGCACCACCTCACGAAAGTGGGAAAGGTGATAGTGAAATATATATATATATATATATATATATATATATATATATTATATATATATATATATATATATATATATATATATATATATATATATATATATATATATATATTATATATATATATATAATTAAGCATCCGCATCCGCATCCGCATCCGCATCCTCATCAAAATTAACATCCGCATCCGCATCCGCATCCGCAAAAAATCAACATCCGCATCCGCATCCGCATTTTTTTTCGAAAATTCAACATCCGCATCCGCATCCGCATCCGCATCCGCACTTTCGGAAATTCAACATCCGCATCGCATCCGCATCCGCACTTTTCAAAAATTCAACATCCGCATCCGCATCCGCACTTTCAAAATTCAACATCCGCATCCGCATCCGCATCCGCATCCGCAAATTAGAAAATATGACATCCGACCATCACTAGTCTAATAGTATGCATATATGCTTTAACGTTTGTTGTATGTATGCATGTTTGCAGTTTGTGTAGGTGTCTGTGTGAATGTGCCGAAATACTAGTATTATTGTATCGTAAATGCATGGGTGTCTCTCATCTTATCACTTCACATGTTCATGTCAGTATAAATCATTACCTTTATAAATCTATGTAGACTTATGTATGCTTTTATATATATTCTATGTGAGTATATATATATATATATATATATATATATATATATATATATATATATATATATATATATATATATATATATATATAATATATATATATATATATATATATATATATATATATCTCCAGAGGGCAAAGGCCAGAGGCCTACCAATTTCCACCGGAGTTGGGAAATATCTATATAATGGTCGATGGAGGACGACGTGTCTAGATACACGGCGTTTTAAAGTATGTAAGTCAAAGGAAGTTGGGAAAACAGATGAAGGGAGTGTGTTCCAGACTTTACCAGTACAGTACATGTAAGATTGAGCATAGCGGTTAAGTCTGGGGTCGGAGAGTTGGACAGAGAAAGGATGAAACTGTGTAGAAAGGCGTGTCGCACGAGCTCTTCTCAATGGAGGAGGTATGCGACGAGAGAGTTCAGAAGAGCAGTGTCTGTTGTAATAGCGATATTAAAGAGAGAGTGACGCAACAATTCGACGGGCAGAAAGAGATATGAAGAGTTAGTAAGAGCAGGAGAGTTGATGAGACGAAATGCCCTAGACTCCACTTTCTCTAGGAGAGCTGTGTGTGGAACCACCCCAGATGTGCGAAGCATACCCCATACAGGGGCGAACAACACCCCTATACAGAGCAAGCAGCTGGGGTGGCGTGAAGTATATATGATATATTATATACCGCATATATATAATATATATATATATATATATATATATATATATATATATATATATATATATATATATATATATATATATATATATATATATATATATATATATATATATATATATATATATATATATATATATACTGATTATAAACTGCCAATAATCATAGTGCAAATAAAATTTTGAAACCCTCTTTCCAAATACCCATCCACAATTTTTATTAATTCTAATTTTCACATACAATGCATTTACTTTTTAATATTAATTTTATGAGACAATCCATAAACATTTTATGATATAATGATTAAATATCTAAAGAGGAACATTGTATTTAAAAATGTTTAAACTGGGTTTAAAGATTCTCATAAAATTAACAAACTGATGAGAAAATGTGCAATTAAATTTTAGAATTTATATATTTTTTTATTTTACATTATTAAAACTAGTCATATAATTTTTTAGCATTATATCAATAACAAAATTTCAAAAATGACGAGTCAAACACTAAAGGTACAAAACAACCAACCTTAATCGCTTTCTGAACGTAAAATTCAGGATTGAAATGTTTGGAATTGATGTCAAGTGACGCTTCAATATCATTTTTCAGGGAACCATAATAATTAAGAAGCTCTTTCCTCTTTCTTCTTCCATCTACAGAACTGCCTATATATATATATATATATATATTAGGGATGAAGCGATAGATACCAAAATTTTTACCGATACCGATACCTAAAAATTCCCCGATACCTGAAAATATGCCGATACTTGCCGATACTACTACCGATACCGATACTTTACTCCTATACAAATTTTTTATATATATGCCGATACCGATATAGCACTCCATCCCTATATATATTATATATATATAATATATATATATATATATATATATATATATATATATAATATATATATATATATATATATATAGTCTTCCCAGGAAGGGTTTTCATATATGATCCTTCTCAGAGTTAGGTTTCCAGAAGGCTAGTCCTGTCGTCCTTGTTTTAATTCTCCATGATCCGATCCTCTCGTCGATTTTATATATATATATATATATTATTATATATATATATATATATATATATATATATATATATATATATATATATATATATATATATATATATATATATATATATATATATATATTAGAGGTGGACCGGATAGTAATTTTTTACTATCCGCGGATGCGGATGCGGTTGCGGATATTCAATTGCGGATATCCGCAGATGCGGATGCGGATGCGGATAGTTTAATTTTTTAGGAGTTTTTGCCATAGATTCTTGGAATTTTAAATATAATATCCAGAATCTATGTTACCAGGGTGTGGGACGGGGACCCAACTCTTGAACACCCCACCAACCTCTTTCCCCAACCTTCACCCATTTGGAAAAAGGTTATATATATATATATATATATATATATATATATATATATATATATATTATATATATATATATAATATATATATATATATATATATATAGCCTGTAATCAGTATTACCTTCACACTTCACAGTTTCACATATTCCATTTGAAGTTAATAATTGGTAAGTTATTTTTTAGAAATAAAAGCTTTTGGGCTCTTTCAGGTGAAAGTTTGGTTCGCTTTTCGTCGTAAATGAGGCCTGCTCCACTGGAAAGACGCTCACTAGCAACACTAGTTGAAGGACATGCTAAATAAGTCCTTGCCAGCTCAGCAAGAAAAGGAAAACTTTTGCAATTATCTCTCCACCAAACCAGTTGGTCTTTATCTGCCTCCAAACGTGGGAGTTTCAGATAATTTTCAATAATCGATATTGTATCCTTTGACACTTTTGACTGTGATTCTTCATTGCTGCTGGAAGCTAGAAGATCTTTCATTGATTAGCAATGCTTAAGCTAAACAGATTTTGTTTCTTTTGTATCTGACAGCTTTTGCTTTTTCTTGAAAGGCGTTATTTTAGCTGTTTCTATCATCTCATCGCATAAGCATCCTAATTTGATTTTAACATTCTGAGAAACAAGTGGTTTAAAAAAATTTTGTTTTGTACCTAAGGATCTAAAAGGTTGCAATTGTATAAGCATCATCATTTTCCAGGTTTTCAAATCTGTCGTTCATCTCCTTCATTAATGTTTCAGTCATCCTTGAAACTCCCTTAGACTTAATAACATTTGTTAACACAACTTTCAATGTTGAAACAAGTGGTATCACATCTGACAAACATGATTCAGCTGAACTTATAGTCTTTGTTAATTCTTCAAAAGGCTTAAGGATACTAATACAATTATTTAAAATGTCATTTTCGTCAGCTGTTAGAGGCTTTATTTTTGTGCTGCTTGAAGCATAAAGGCAAATGGCCTCATTAATTTCGCTCATCCTCTCAAGCATATGCAAACTACTATTCCAGCGTGTTTGAATATCTTGCATGACAGAAAGTGGACGAACATTTAATCTTGTTTGTATTTTCTTCAGCTCATTTTGGGCTACAACGGAGTGATTGAAATGCATAGCAATTAGCCTACATTTGGTTATTAAATCGGATACACAATTTTGACTCATAATGGAATTTTTAACTACTATCTGAGTTTGGTGTGCAAAGCAATCTACATTTTTCACTCTTGCCAGAGAAAGTGCTTTTTTTATATTTGTGCCCGAATCCCTGACTACGCAGTGCACTTCATTTAATGAAATCTTCCATTTTGTCAACATCTTTTCAAATACAGTTTCAAGATAGTCGCCTGTATGGTGCTCAGAAAAAGGTTCTGCATTCAATACAAAGTTTTGCCTTTGAAAGTTTTTATCGATTGCATGATACGTAATTTTTTACTATCCGCGATGCGGATGCGGTTGCGGATATCCAATTGCGGATATTCGCGGATGCGGATATTGGAAAAATGATGCGGATATCCGCAGTTGCGGATGCGGATGCGGATATCCGGTCCACCTCTAATATATATATATATATATATATATATATATATATATATATATATATATATAATATATATATATTATATATATATATATATATGTCAGACTTCGATCCAAGTACATGTATTTGTAACTTGAGTCTAAAGTATTTGGAAAAAATCAAGTAACTTTCAAGTACTTATAAGAACAAGTTAAATTTTAAAAGTAAAAATGATAAAAACTATATTTATCCTAAAAATAAAACAAAATGTATATCTGATCCTAGTATCTAACTTGTTATTGAATTTGGATAAATTTCACTTTATTATTAGTATCAATATTATTTTTTTGTCATTCTTATTTATTATTATTATTATTATTATTATTATTATTATTAAATTTTGCTTTGCAAATTTTAGAATTAGGAGTTCTGGCTTTTTTTTTTTTTTTTTTTTTTTTTTTTTTTAACACTCTTACTAGCAAGGTCCTTTTCCAGGAGGGGGGCATATATTTAAAATAAATTACCTTGAGCACCTACTACTGTAATACTTATAGAAAAGAGACAGTGTGCCAACGTCACGTCATAGAGATAAAGGGTCAAGGGAGTTTTAAAGTATGAGACAGTTTATAAGTCATTTAGGCTAAGACTCAACCTTATCCAAAAGAAGGTGGAACCAGATCTCCATGAAATGTGAGAACTGCACTCAATATAAGAGTGGATAAGACCCATATACAAGTGGAGTAACTGACATTTTTACTCCTTCCTTATAATTAAAAAAATCTCAATTAAAATTATATCTAATTTTCTTAACCTAAAATTTCAGTGCTTTTGACCCCTTTACAAATTTAGGCAACCCCAGCCAGAACCCCAGTCAGTCCCTATCGATGACTCTATTGCCTTCTATAAGGCAAACAAGAATGATCCCCCCAAACTAGCAACACTGGCAATATCACTGCCCTCTGTTCCTGAACATTTCATTCTCCCAAATTCTACAACTTATGATATAACTGTTCAAAAAGATTCTGATAGTGAATAGTGATTTAAGTGAATGAATTGTTTGTTTCCACTTTAATGTTACATTCATTTTGCCCCACCCAATATATAATTAATGAATAATGGAATTAAAATCTCAATTTTCTTATATTTTTTTTATTTAATCCACCATTAATAAGCATAATTTGCAATTAACCCTGGTTTTCCCCGATTATTAGCTGGGGCTGAGGATGGCCAGGGCCCCAGTCGGTACATAGTTTCAGCACAAAATCCTGTGGGACCCCACTCTTCATGGTTTCCCATAATGACTTATTTCCATTCAGTAGCACACGCTGCCTTCTGTTCATCAACCACTCTTTATCACACAGTGACAACTTCTGCATCAGCCTTACATGTGGTACCTTATCAAAAGCTTTGATAAAATCTAAATATATGACACCAACTGGATTACCCATTTACACATTCAGTAATATATTCCATAAATTCTAGAAGGTCAGTCTGACATAATCTACCCTTTCTAAAAACATGCTGGGAGTTATACAGTATCTTGTTATCATCCAAGTATTTTTATATGTGACTTTTAAGGAACTTTCCTAAAACTTCCTTACTACCATTCTTATAAATGGTCAGCACATATGCCATTTTCAAGTCCTCAGGTACCTTTCCAAAGCAATACATCGTTTAAAAATCAAATACAATGCCTTTGCAATACTGCTATTCCCCTCCTTTAGAATTGTACCATATACACCATCTGAACCATTCTTATTTAGGTCAATATGTTCAAGTAAAGATTTAATTTCATGTAACTCAATTTCAAATGCTGTACACTTATTTATTCCATGCATACTACAGCTATTAGTCTCTAAAATGTTATCTAATCTTTCCTCAGTAAACACTGACGCAAAATAAGCAATGAAAATATTAACCAATTCCTTTCGAACTTACTCCAAACTTATTAAATTCTCATTAATTTTAATTGGGCCAATTTTCTTCTCCTTACTTTTAAATTTATAGAAGCTAATAAACATTTTCAAGTCTACATTATTATTCCTTGCCAAATTATTTCTGCCATTCTCTTTGCTTTTCTTATTGACTGGTTAAATTCATTAATAATTCTCTTGCAATATTATAAATCTTCCTCCCTATTACTACCTTTGAATATTTTAAAACATCTACACTTTTCACTGATTTTCTCTTTCATCTCTCTACTCCACCAACTAGGTTTTTCTCTTTGCCACCCTAATAGGTTTATCTTTAAAACAAAGACTAAACATTAGTCAATATTTGCTTGAAGTATTTCCACATGATAGAACAATTTTGACCATTAAACTCCTTTCTCAGTCAATTTCATTAGGCGTTGCTCAAAATCTGCTAAAACCACCATATCTAACAATGCTGCATGCCTTGTAGGTTCTTGGATCACCTGATTCAAAAGTATAGTATACAATTTATAAATACCGAACTTCTTTTAACCATATTACTCAAAGTATTCCACTCAATGTCTGGAAAATTAAAATCTCTAATTATGACTATCCCTTTTACAGTATTTTGACATGCTACCTTGATTTCCTTCACTATTTCTTCATCTAATACTTGATTCTGATCAGGAGCTCTATAAAATGCCCCTATCCTGAATGATTCTTCATCATGATTTGTTTTAATGTTGGTAATTAACACTGATTCAATATTGCTTTTAACATGAAGTGAACTACACCTCCACCACTCCTTTTCTCTATGTTGGTATAGGTAAAATGAGTCTATCAATTTCATATTCCTGTAGGAAGTCTTCATAAAATGCCTTATTAACCCAAGCTTTAGTAATTCAAAAAATGCCAAGATATTCCTCTATGATATTGGCCTAACTAGTCAAATCATCTTTTTTGCTTCTAAGGTTCTGAGCATTCTTGTAGAAACATTTCATGTTTAACATTTCCGTATATGTATCTTTTCCATCTTGATTTTTAATATTGTCTCCATTCTTATTTTAACAGGCCCATGTTGTAAAGCAACTTTAATTTAATTCATACCACCACCAATTCCACTACCAGTATTATAATCATCAACTTTATCTCCACAACTAGCAGTGCTAAAATTACACCCTTCAACCCCTATCCTTACCTAGTTTTCCAACAGACATCTCTCCAGTCTGTAACTTAGAAGCCATACACCCCTTCATCTAAGGTGAACTCATTTTCATGCAAATAGTATTTTCAACTGAAACTCTTTCCTGTGATCCAAAAATTAATATTCTCAGGAAACAAATTCCTGACCTTTTTATTTGCACTGAAGGCACACACTTCAGATGGCCATAACCAAAAGTCTCTTAAACAGGTGATTTGAAATAGTGTACAGTAATGTCTGTCAAGTTAGCAAAAGATTTTATAAACTTCATTATCTTAATTTTAAATATGTGATCTTTGGAAAATATTTAGCCTATTTATATTCTCTCATGTTAGTCCACAGGTCAGGTTCAATTTTGCAAATGTAGAAAAGTAGCACCCTAACACTGACTTGCAGAGTACAAATCAATTAACATCCTACTTAATATTTTTATTTACAGTGGCATAGGCAACAGAAATATTGGAACTGGAATTACCATATCAGTTCAAACCTCATACACTTGAACAATGGAAACCTTGAAAATATTTAAGAAATGATAACATGATAGGAAAATCACAAATACTCTCTCTACAAAAATAAAATAAATAAAATATTTTAAGACTAGGCCTTACCAATAATAGGGGAACCAGATCCATTTTCAATGTGGAATAAAATAATTTTTAAAAATAAAAATAAATAATTATTTTAAAAAAAGAACAAAAATTTACCTTCTGAAGCCATGGGTTGATATTCCTAAATAAATTTAAATAACCGTTTTCATATCAATTTCTTGTGTCTGTGTCTCAATTTTCTGTAGTTTTAGTTAGAAAGAACTTTCAATTATTATATATTCAATATTCAATAAACCACAAACTGTATGTGTAAAATATATATATAATATATATAAATATATATATATATATATATATATTATATATATATATATATATATATATATATATATATATATATATATATATATATATATATATATATATATATATATATATATATATATATATATATATTATATATTATACCAAACAAATCCTCCATAAGACTTATAACAACAGACAAACACATATCCAACACCCACCCACAAGTCCTTCTAAACAACACCCCCATACCCCTCAACAAAAACCCAAAAATTCTCGGCCTAACATTTGACACTCACCTCACTTTCTCCAAGCACATTCAAAATACCACATCAGCCGCAAACAGAAAACTCAACATCCTCAAAACAGTGGCCAACACAGACATAAACAACAACATACAAACCTCAATTGCTATCTACAAGCAATTTATACGCCCCACCATTAACTACGCCTCCCCTGTCTGGCACCCTCTGCTCTCCGACCAAAACTTAACGACACTCCAAATAACGCAAAATAAAGCCCTTCGCACCATCACCGGCTGCACACGCACAACCCCTCAACAACACCTACATAACGAAACCAAGATACTACCTATAAGGAATCACCTCGAAATGATAGGCACCCAATTTTACGCAAAAACACGCCTACCCACTCACCCATGTCACAATACTCTCCTACAACCTACCCCACAGAGACTAACACAGCCTCCATCGTCCACCGGCGCCTTTTACAAACAGATCCTAAATCACATACCCCTCCTCCCCCAATACCACAACAAACCAAACATATACACACTCAACTAACACATTCATATATGATCAACAGACCCCCAAACAGCATCCTTAACGAAGCCCCTCCCGAAATAAACACCGACTCCAACAACCTCCCAAGACACTTACAAATCTCACTAGCAAGATTGAGATGCGGGCACCACCCAAACTTACAACATTACAAACACAATTTCAATTTAAACCAGGCAACATCTTCCACTTGTACCAGATGCAAAAGGGCCCCGGAGACCGTAAATCACTTTCTTTTAGACTGTCCCTCCAACTGTCGCCCCAAAATCTTCTGGGGCATCACTTCTTTGGAAGATCTCTGGACGAGACCGACTGCGGCGGGAGGCTTCATTAGCGAAGTGTGGCAGCCTCAACAGGGGGTGGTCAGGGGATGAGAAGGTAAAAAAAAAAAAAAATATATATATATATATAATATATATAAATAATAATATATATATATATATATATATATATATATATATATATATATATATATATATATATATATATATATATTATATATATATATATATATATATATATATATATATTGCAGGGGTAAAAAGGTGCAATATGTCTGAAAATCAACAAGAAAAAGAAGAGAACTTTCAGGGTTGCTTACATTTTGGGTGTGTTTAGCGAAGGTGCTCTGGTGATCAAGAAACAAACTTGGGAAAGAAGCACACCACCACCAAAAAAAAATAAAATAAATAGCGGAACTGAGTTTACACTTCAAACTGCTTCCCACTCCACAAAACTGGAATTTGATAAGCACCAAGCAGCAACCAACTCAACCGGTAGGGTGATTGACTCACGTGCTTTGAGGGCGCCGGTTCGATCCCACTTCGGGATCCTAGGTATATACTACCTAGAAAGTTCCTCTCTTCGAATAGGGCAATGGCAGTTTTTTTTTGTAGTGGGTGATGCTTCATTGAATGCTGCATGTGTAGTTGGGCTTGGTTTTGCTTTTATTCTTTGCATGAATGAACTGATAACTAGGGAAGGGATAGACCTAGTCTTTTGTGCATGTACTAGTATTGTTATTGTTATTATTATTATTTGTTTGGACTGGGAGTCTCGATAGGCCCTTGTGGCTTCTAACTGTCTCTATTTTCCTATGCCCGTGAGATGTGAACTTTTATTTTAAAAAAAAAAAAAAAAAAAAAAAAAAAAAAAATTAGGATTAGTAACAGTTAATAAGTGCCAAAAAAAAAAAAAATAATAATAACAATGGCTGCTTACTAGGAAAACAAATGACAAATGTTTTGGAAAACCAAAAATGTACACAAAAAATAAAAAGAAGCAGATGGGGATATAAAAGATATGATAATTTAAAAAGGCATATTTTAGTAAAACTCTTTTACAGAATAGGTTGATATAGTGGGGATTTTAATAAATTTTGAATCACATACATTAACAGGCTTATGTTAGAAGGTGAAACGCGAAAAAACGAACCAAAGAACCAAAAGGGCAACGGAGAACAACGGAGTGAAACGGAATGGTCTAGCATAATTCCTATCACTCCGCGGTTATGCCCATACGGACGGCGCTACGTCCTCCCCCTAGAAAAAAATAAAAAATTAAATTATATATATATAATATTATATAATTATATATATATAATATAATATTATATA
>SEYY01003032.1:0-12500 GCA_009176605.1 Armadillidium nasatum | reverse complement strand
GTCCTCCGCTCTCCGTAGTTTCGGTGAGAGCTAGAAATATCGAAAGCCTTCAATAGAGTCTGGCACAAAGCTTTGATTTCTAAACTTCTCTCTTTCGTAATCTATCCTTCTCTCCAATTTGCTTTCCGGCCGTTCTATAGCAGCTGCTGTAGACAGCCACCGTTCATCCTATAAAATCTATATATAAATAGTGGTGTTCCTCAAGGATCTGTCCTATCCCCAACTCTTTTTCTAATTTTCATCAATGATCTCTCTATTACTTCGTCTCCTATACACTCCTATGCCAATGACTCCACCCTTCATTATTCCTTTCAATTTGAAAGATGTCCCTCCCAACAGCAGTTGATAGATTCAAGAAGGATAGCCTTGGAGCAACTGACCTCTGATCTTTCTCGTATTTCAAATTGGAACAGAGAAAACATGGTCGTTTTCAATGCCTCAAAAACTCAATTCCTCCATCTTTCTACTCGACACAATCTTCCACACAACTATGACATCTTCTTCGAAAACACTCAACTCAAACCTTCATCTGTTCTCAATATTCTCGGTGTTTCTTTTTCCTGTGATCTTTCTTGGAAAGATCACATTATTTCTCTCTCTAAACAAGCTTCTAAGAGGTTGGTGTTCTGAGGCGCCTTCGTGGTTTTTTTACGCCACCCCAGTTGCTTGCTCTGTATACGGGTGTTGTTCGCCCATGTATGGAGTACGCCTCGCATATCTGGGGTGGTTCCACACATACAGTACAGCTCTTCTTGAAAAGGTGGAGTCTAGGGCTTTTCGTCTTATCAACTCTCCCGCTCTTATTAACTCTCTCCAATCTCTTTCTTCCCGTCGAATTGTTGCGTCACTCTCTCTATACTATCGCTATTACAACGGACATTGCTCTTCTGAACTCTCACGTCGCATACCTCCTCCATTGAGAAGGGCTCGGGTGACACGACTTCTACACAGTCTCATCCTTTCTCTGTCCAACTCTTTGACCCCAGACTTAACTGCTATGCTCACTCTTACATGTACTCTACTGGTAAAATCTGGAACACACTCCTTTTATCTGTTTTCCCAACTTCCTTTGACTTGCACACATTTAAACGCTGTGTATCGGGTCACGTCGGCCATTAGCGACCCGATTTCGAATGCTCCCTAACTCTGGTGGATATTGGTAGGCCTCTGGCCTTTGCTCACCAGAGAAGACAAAAAAAAAAAAAAAAAAAATATAAAAAATAATAATATATAATATATATATATATATATATATATATATATATATATATATATATATATATATATATATATATATATATATATATATATATATATATATATATATATATATATATTGTTACTCATCTGCTAGACACTAACAAAGAAATAGTAATAGAACAATTATTTTTTCAGATGACTCCTAATGACTGGGATCTAGTACCAAAGGCAATAGCCCTTCTTGCACCAATTAATAATGCTAGAAAGGCAGCAGAAAGTGATACAGCGTCAATAGCAGATGTGATACCACTCACAAAGAAGCTGAAGGATGAGATTAATGAAGTGTCTGATGCAGGAATAGGAACAATGAAAGATGCACTGCTGAATCAAATACACCAGTGAGACATTTATTATTTTATTTAGAAAAAATGATGTGAAATGCAACAAGATGAATTGATACTCGTGAATTAGGCTTACAAGATAATTAGATAATATTCAGTCAACAGTTTAAAATATTTACTTTTTCATAAATATATTTTATTTGATAAGATTTTTTATTTAGGTACCTAGAAGGTGGAGACAGCAGGAAACATTTCATGCACATTGAAAAAAATCCATTGACAACTGTTGCTACCCTATTGGATCCGAGGTACAAAACTGCTGGTTTCCAGAATAAAGAAATGGCTCAGAGAGCGAAAGGAGAAGTACTTTCCTTACTGCTAACTGAATTGACCAAAGATCAATTTTACACTGAGGGCAATTTGGGAATATGTCCATTGCAGCCTAATGACGTAAATATAATTATTAATAGTACTAGTTTCATAATTAAAATACTGGTGATAGTAAATCAAGTTTAAAAAGACTTTAATTAACAAAAATTTCAAAATTTTCAGGAACCTAAATCTTCTAGATTCTTATCGTCATGGGATGTTGTCTTTGCAGACTCCGATGATTCAGAAGCCAGTGCAGAACTATGTCCGAATTCAATAGAGTCTGCTCTGACTGAATTGAACAAATATATGAAGATGAAAAAAATTAACATCAATGATGACCCTATTGCCTTCTGGAAGACAAACAAGAATGATCTCCCCACACTAGCAAACACTGGCAAGAGTATATTTATGTCCACCAGCAAGCTGCAGCACCAGTGAAAGAAAATTCAAAGTAGGAAAATCCATTCAAAAAGATAGAACCAAACTATTGCCACAGAATGTAGAAATGTTATTGTTTTTAAAATACAATCTTAGAGCTGTAACATATTCAATGTCCCTGCCCTCTGTTCCTGAACATTTTATTCCTCCAAATTATAAAACTTTTGATGTAAATGTTCAAGAAGATTCTGATACTGATTTAAGTGAATGAAATGATTCTTTACTCTTTTATGTTGCCTTCATTTGGCCTACCCAATATGTAAGAAAGGAATAATGGAATTAAAATTTTAATTTTCTTGTATGTTGTTTGATTTAATCCACCATTAATAATTCACAATTAACTCTGGCAAGTAAACCCCGATTTTCCATGATTATTGGTTGGGCCGGGGTTGGCCAGGGCCCTGGTATATATATATATATATATATATATATATATATATATATATATATATATATATATATATATATATATATATATATATATATATATATATATATATATATATATATATATATATATATATATATAAAATTGGTTCCATGTTTGTAATATAAATAAATTAATAAATTTTGGAATACATATCTGCATTTATTCAAAATGAATAGCCGAAGACATTCAGTGCTGTCATATAGAATCGAGTTGAAAAAATAAAGCAAATGAAAAACAGTATACAAAGATATTGAATACTTTAATTTGAAATTTTTTTCCTTATAATTAGAATTTTATTTTTACTGGATATCTGGCTGGATAATACTGATATCCAACTGGATAGCTATATACTGAAAAAAAGGATGGATAACTGGATCATAACAGGATATCTACCCCATTCCTAGTAAATACATAGAAATAATTTTAATATATAAGTATAACATTCGGTGGCCCACTTGCTTATATGAATATTTTTTTCCTTTATTTTGAAATTTTTTTTGGATTATTTTATAATTATATTATTATTATTATTATTATTATTTTATTTTAATTTATTAATTATTATATATTATTATTATATTATTATTATTATTATTATTATTAATTAGTTTTTAGGTACTGTTCGACTTATCATACTGAACGACCGAAGATGCCGTGTGATACAGGCTAATGATTGATGGAATAGATTGCCTACTGCCATATAACAAAATAAAAAAAAAAATATATATATATATATATATATATATATATATATATATATATATATATATATATATATATATATATATATATATATATATATATATATATATATATATATATATTATATATATATATATATATATATATTATATCGGCAATCTTTGGGTCTTATATAAGTCGAATTAATACTAGATAAGTAAATAATAATAATAATAATAATTAATAGTAATAATTAATATTAATAATAATAGTAATATAATAATAATAATATTAATAATAATAATAATTATAATTAATAATATTATATAATACTAAAATAATAAAATAATAATAATAAAATAAAAAAGCATAAATGAAATAATAATAATATAATTTCAAAAATTTCATTGATATATCTATGTTTTGAAATATCAATATTTTATCAGACTGTATACAATACATTGCAAAAAAATAACAGAAATTCAAAGGACAAATATACCTGTTATTCAATTATTTTCTATTTTTTACAAACGAAATCCATTATTTTAAAAAATTTTTTTCTTTTTTTTAAATGTTTCTCTTTTTATAACTTATATATTACTACGAGAAAGAAAATGTGAATATTAACAGGATATCATATTTTCAATATAGTGAAAATAAGTTTTTTATATAAATAACATTCGGTGGCCCACTTGCTCTCAGCCCGAGAGATATTAAAGTACTAATGATAAGTTAAGAATATTTGCTTATGAAAAAACCTTGGTATGTGAGATACAAGGTTAAATCATAAGATTATACAACTAAACACACATCCAATGTTAGCATGCACAAAATAGTACTTCTTTGAAGATTGTCTCATTTACAAGGGACTATGATGGCAGCTTTCTGTAACATGAAAGTGTATAAAGATATGCTTTGATGCGAATGAAGAACACTTCCAACACTTATTGTGATGTCACCACAATTCTCATGCACCAAGGTTTGTTTGTGGAAAATTTTATTAACTTATAATGACTGGTACTTTGATGTCTGTAACATCATATTTGGGGTCCGAGAACAAGTGGGACATACTGTAGTATCTTCAGAACATTAATTTAAAAATTTTAATATGTAAAAAAATGGGCAGACATGCAAATTTCTAGTATTTTAAATTTAGAGCTCTTAAACTATGATGCAGAAACAATCTTTTCTCAAATTTCTGGGGTATTTCCAATTTCGTCTTGGAGAGTATATGTAGCCTCCACTACTAAACTGCCTTTCACTATCAATAAAAATAAGTGGAGCAGAGATATTTATTAGCCACTATATGTAAATTAATTGGTAAAACAATCATCAAAAAATTGATCGTAGTGATTGAGAGAAAATATGCCAATTTTGATGACTATTAATTGTCCATATATATATATATATATATATATATATATATATATATATATATAATATATATATATATATATATATATATATATATATATATATATATATATATATAAAAAGTACATTCATATCTAAACTTTTATCATTTTGTTTTTTCTGGTAATTCTTTAGTAATATGGCCAGTTAACCAATTTTCACTATTTTTGCAGAGAACACAATAAATGCAATGAAAATAAGAACAAAATAAAAATAAATAGTGAAAAGGAATATAACATATATATAGCAAATATCTATACTTGACAAAGTTTGAAGAAAAGGTCTTTTGGGTAAATGTCTTGAGAGATGGCCATCATTTTTTCTTTGTATATTGAAATTACAAAAATGAATTTGCTTTTGTTCTCAACCAAGAGAATCTTGATCTTGAAGGGGCATGTTGTCATTTATAAGTAGGGAGAGACTATAGTACTCACCTACAAGTCTTGGTCAGTCTAAGTCAGTACATATATTGTTATAGGTACCTCTTCAAGCATGTTATAACTTTTGGAAATTGTTTAGATATGATTCCCTGTCACTTGGTATAGATGGAATGGAGAAAGCAGACACCAAGTAAAGTTTACAAATATAATAAGTTAGAGCAAATGTGGAATATTCCCTTTCTATTAGTGTGGAACTCAATTTCATGAAATCTCAAAACTTTTTATTTTTTCATTTTAAAATCAAATAAAAAGTTATCAAAATCTTGCAGATATTTTTGTTTTTCATTAAATTTGTACATTAAAAATGGCATATTTTGATGTATCATAGTGATCTTTGTTTTACAGAAGGATGTTTTAACCACTATACTATGTTTTAACTATCTTTTAAGTATTTTTATACCAATTTTATAAAATTTCTGTACTTATTTTAAGCTGTAATATGTTTATTTAAGAAAGAGTTTTTCCAATAGTAAAAGGCTTAACTGAAGTAAGTTATTATTATTGTATACTTTGCACCTAGACTACCTTGTACCTTCGTAATTTTTACAAGCACTTCACCAGCTTGGGCAGTGGCATGTGGCACCTAGACTAAAGACATTAATTAAATAAGTTTGTTTACATCACGTGACCATTCAAGGTAACGGCAGTGAAAATTGAAGATATAATTTTATATATTCATTCTTCAATTTTCGCTGCCGCGAGCAGAAAATTATTGCAGCAAAACTCATGGAACTCTTCGCTATAACAATCTTTAAATCTCTTAAAGAATCTTGACCGTGGAACACAAACAAAATTCTCTTCACGGTTTTTATATTCAACAAAATAAAATGCACCTTTAAATTTTTTGGAGAGCATTACCAGCTCTCGGAGCGTGCGGTTCGCTCGCTCTGAACTGGTGGTGGCATTAACTGGTGGTGGCCTAAAGGGCAGTATTTTGTCTGCCTGGAAGGGACGGCATATGCCCTCGTAGGTGAAGTCCGCTCTCAGAAACGAACATAAAACGAAACAAAGCAAAACAAAATAAAATATACACAAAGCCATAGTTGCTAAAATTGATGAATCATAGCTACAATAATTTTCAATATTGCCAGAACTTTTAAATTATTATATATTTTGTAGGCTATAACTTTCAAAAGAATTTCAATATTTTATACATATATATTAGGGATATGTACACTGAAGATACAATTTTGCCAAAACTTCGGCTATAACTATATATATATATATATATATATATATATATATACTATATATATATATATATATATATATATATATATATATATATATATATATATATATATATATATATATATATATATATATATATATATATATATATATATATATATATATATATATATATATATATATAATATATATATATATATTTCTATATATATATATATATATATATATATATATAATATATATATAATATATATATATATATATATTATTAAAATGTCTTTTATATTATATAGATTGGAACCTGATTACTCCTTCCTTATTGCTCCTCATTTGTTCTTAAGTCCTCTTTTTTCATGAATAAAGAAACTAAAATCCCCAGCCTTGTTTTAATTCAGTGATACGCTGAAATACCAACTAAAATTGCATTTTCAGCCTATGACAGTTTGAAAAAGTGTGACACCTATTTATGTTTTATCGCCGCAGCATCATTAATTTTATTCTTATACAGATTCACACACATATTTCATTGTGCTGCATAGTCCTTCAAAGAGTATTGCATATAAAACTATTTATTTTCTTTACAATTCGCTGGGCTCCTATTTTTCGGAGTTCCTTCCGTTCCTTCCGAATTCCTTCCTGTGTGACCTTACCTAATAAATATATACATTGCTGTGTGTAATAAAAACTATTTGCATACTTTCCACTACTTTATCTATTGATTATACTTTTATATATTTTGTTTTCTTTAATATTGGAGAAAATATTAAATTCTCCTTCATAGGGTTTTGTAAAGTTGGTTTGCTTGTTTTTTATTGATGTAACAACTTAACGGTTTAGCACCTAAACAAGCTGCCGGTTTTCAATATTGAAAGTACTTTTCAAATATCCTCCAACTCTTTTTGATGTATTAACAAAATGCTTTTTTTTTTTTTTCGTGATAAGACTTCAAAGTTCTGAATTCGGGTATGAAATAATTTTTATTTTCACTTCTTTCTTACCATACCCTTTCAATTGACTCTTCTACTCAAAATAAACCTCTAATAAGTTCCAAATATTAATATATAATTCAGAACTCGTCAAAGAGAACAATTCTTTGGAAAAACGATATATGGTAAGTCCAAGATTACTATTTCATTAAAACTACTGTAATTCCTTTTTCTTCCAGATCAAAAACGCAATAACTAGCATTATTCAGCTGTAAGTCGTTATAATGTTGTATTAAATCCCAACATTCTGAAACCTGTCCTGCCAAGGATATCCGTATTTGCAACATCCAACAAGTGGTGACCCCGGATTGACGTCAGCGATCAAACCATCAAGAATTAACATCTGCCAACATTTTTTTTTTTTTAAAACAAAAAAACAATGCATTTATCTTTGTGTATTATTAAGAATTTATAATTTTTTTAAATTATTGCATCGCATTTTATATATATTATTTTTATTTTTAGCCAAAAATTATTTCTTAATAATAAATTATTTCTTATATTTACGATATATATATATATATATATAATATATATATATATATTATATATATATATATATATATATATATATATATATATATATATATATATATATATATATATATATATATTATATATATATATATATATATATATATATATATAATCTTCCTTTCCTCTTCTTTTTCGCTCTGATGGTTCTGCTGCTAACACTCTAACTGAAATTCAACTCTGCACAACTTCAGCAATCCTCCTCCTACTTCTTTTCTTTTCAGCTGTCCCATGCCTTTACCTGTGATTAATTTCGATCAGATGCATGGGCTTCTTAAATCTTTGAACGTCAGGAAGGCAGGAGTCCGGGATGGCATTCTTTCCGAGTTTTAAGGGAGTGTACTTCTGAGCTGGCTCAGTGTCTCGTTAATTTTCTGTCTATGCCTTAATACTAGTACTTTCCTTCAGTGTTGGAAGTGCGCATTAGTCCAACCTATTCAGAACAAAGGTAGTTACTCTGATCCTTCTAACTATCGCCCTATAACTCTCACTTATATTCTGTCTAAGATCTTTGAAGCCCTTCTCAATTCTTATTTCTTAGATCATCTGGAATCTCATTCCCTTCTTTGAAGTTCTTTCTGATCATCAGATATGGCTTTCGACGTTCGAAGTCTACTGGTGATATACTTTGATATAAATCTCACAGATTTATGGTCTTCTGACCTTAAAGACCATGGGGAGACTTGTGTGGTGTCGCTTGACATATCTAAGGCATTTGATCGGGTATGGCATGCGTCACTGCTTTCCAAGCTCCCCTCCTTTGGATTTCCTCCTCTTTGCTTACTTATGTCTAGCTTTTTTTCTAATCGTTCCATTTCGGCTGTTGTTGATGGGGCGACTTCTTCATTTCTTTCAATAGTGGTGTTCCTCAGGGTTCTCTATTCTTAATTTTCATTAATGATCTTCTCAGCTGCTTATCTAAACCTATCCATTCATGGGCCGATGACTCAACCCTCCATTCTTTTACTCATTTCAAATCTGCTCCTTCTTTTGCATATAGAGTTGCTTTCGTCTTCATCTTGCTGATCCGAGTAGAATCCCCCAGTGAGGTCGTATCAACCTTGTCAAATTCAACCCTTTAAAAACTCAGCTTCCAGAAATCTCCCTCTCAAAGACACCTCCTAACTTTTCTATTTCTTTCGATGGTTCTACCGTCTCTCCCGTTGATAGTATAAGCATCCTTGGACTCCACATAAACAAAAAAAATGTTTTGGAAACCTCACATCACAATTCTTGCTATGGCTGCCTCAAAGAAGCTGGGAGTTCTGCTTAGGCTGCGAGATTTACTTATTTGCAGTTAATCGAATTATACAAGGGCTTCATCCTCCCTGATATGGAATACAGCTCTCATATCTATGGTGGCACAGGTTTCACCCTTTTTTGGATAAGGTCGAGTCAAAGGCTAAAAGACTTTAAAAATTGTTCCACTCTTTCAAATTCACTTGACCCTTTATCCTTGTCTTTTTCTATAGGTATTACAGAGGCAAATGCTCGAGGGAACAGTCCACTCGTATACCTCCGCCTTTACGACGGCCTCGTAGCACAAGGGGTGCATTGTCTGAACGTAAATTTTGTGTGGATATAGGCAACTCCAGGCCACTTCTGTTTTGTGGAATTGGCTCTCATCTTCTATGTTTTTTGCCGAATTTAATCTCAATTACTTTAAATCCACGTCTGTGCTCACCTACGAAATTTACGTTAGGTGAGAATTGAAGGGTTTTTCTTTTTTTTCTTTCTTTTATTCTCATTGATCTAACACCCCCTCCTTGAATAGGGCTCTGCCTGTGAGCGATATATATATATATATATATATATATATATATATATATATATATATATATATATATATATATATATATATATATATATATATATATATATATATATATATATATATATATATATGAACCTAAAGCCTTTATATATAAGAACATAAACATCCGCATACGCGGATGTGGAACATTAAAATTCCGCATCCGCATCTGCATCTGCGGATGTGAAAAAATAGACATACGCATTTACATTCGCATCCTCAGATATTAAAAATTTGACATCACTAACATATATATATATATATATATATATATATATATATATATATATATATATATATATATATATATATATATATATATATATATATATATATATATATATATATATATATATATATATATATATATATATATATATATATATATATATGCTATAAAATTTGCTACATAGTACAGTATGGATCTTAAAGAACAAGTAGTTTCTGCAGTTCGGTAGCAGGATTTTCCATTAAACCATCCTATTTTAAACGATAATTTTTCAGTATATTAAAATCATTAAATTCAGTTAAAGAAGCAGAATTTTTGAGTTCATATTTATAAAGAGCTTAAACCCATTATTGAATAATCGTAGAAGCTCGATCTGATTTGATACGTTTTGATCAGACTGTGCTCGTCTATTACAGGATTTGTTATAAAAGCCTGTAGTTTAATTATAAAGTTTTAATTTTAATATGATTTTACTATTTTCCATATTTTCGATTATTTTTTTTTTTTTTTTTATTAAAATTTTCTTCGTTTTTTTTTTAGTTGTTTGGTTTTTAAGTTTTAAAATTTTAAATTCCTATTTTTTTTCTCCTTACCTCATTGTAACCAATTGTCCAGATTATTAAATCTGTAATTTTAAATGTTTATTTTTGGACAGATTTCGATTGTGTTTCTTTTTCGGCTTTTATAGTTTTTTTAAAAAATTTTTTTTTTTTTTTTTTTTTTTTTCCTTTTTTTTTTTTTATTTTATTTGTTTTTATTTGTTTAATTAAAATTTTAAAATTCAGGTTATAACATTTTTTTTTTTTAAACTTGGAATATTTTTAAGATTGTTTTAATTGGAATTGTAATTTTAGGACTCATTGTTGAATTTTTATTGTTTCTTATTACTATTTTAATTGTTTTACACGTTTCATTGAAGGTCAATTCAAATGAAATTAAAATGAAAAATGATAAAAGCTTTGATTGCAGTATACACCAAATTATATATATAGTATATATATATATATATATATATATATATATATATATATATATATATATATATATATATATATATATATATATATATATATATATATATATATATATATATATATATATATATATATATATATATAGTTAAAGAACCACTAATCAATATTTATATTAAAAACAACCCTAAGATATGACGGACGAAAATCGGCTTAAAATGTGTTAAAAACCGACCTAAAACATTAAAATGTAAAACATTAAAAATTTGCAAAGTAATAAATTAATTTATAGTTAACGTGAAATTTTAATTTATTACTTTGAGAATCTTTAATGTTTTACATTTTAATGTTTTAGGTCGGTTTTTAATACATTTTAAGCCGATTTTCGTCCCTCATATCTTAGGGTTGTTTTTAATATAAATATTGATTAGTGGTTCTTTAACTAAATATATATATATATATATATATATATATATATATATATATATATATATATATATATATATAATATATATATATATATATATATATATTTATATATATATATATATATATATATATATATATATATATATATATATTATATATATATATATATATATATATATATATATATATATATATATATATATTATATATATATATATATATATATATATATACATATATATATATATATATATATTATATATATATTTAAATATATAATATATATAATTATATATATATTATATATATAATTAATGTATTATATATATATTATATGTGTGTGTGGTGTGGTGTGTGTGGTGTTGTGTGTGTATATATAGGTACACGCTAGATGAGAAAATTTTCTTATTGTATCGAATGCTACATTTTGTAATAAAAACAATAATGATAATAATAATAATGTCAAGCTACAAAAACTTGCATAAAGATTCTAAAAGCAAGAGTAAATAAACGTGTTGTTTGATAATATTAACTTTATTAGTGAAAGTTTATCACACAAATAAACAAATATTTTGATCTCTCTTACCCCCTCTCCCCTTCCGATCAAAATTAAAATGAGGAAAAAAGACTATAAAAATTCATATACGGTGAAGGCCATAGTGAAGTACTTGCATACACACACATACATTCACACACACACACACACACACACGCAAAATTGTACGCTCATAGGCCTGCATTCATAACCAGGCATTTATATATAGGCAGACAGAAATATTGTCTGATATGAACGTAAATTGCGTTTGTTTTTGTGGCTTTTACAATTTCACAAGAAACAAAAAATTTTAACAAATTTTTCACAATTTTCTTTCTTCAAGAAATGCTGAAGGAAGCAAAAAAATTGTTGTTTGATTTCAGAGAGATATTGTTCTGAAATGCGAATTGAAATACCTAGAAAAAAAAAAACAACAAAGTAACAGAACAGAAAAATTTAAGTATATATATATATATACAGTGGCGGCTCGTCATTAT
>SEYY01003031.1:15000-16759 GCA_009176605.1 Armadillidium nasatum | reverse complement strand
CTTCCACACTCAGACCTCTCACTCTTAAAATCCCTCACACCATCAATCCATCTCCACTTTGGCTTTTCCCTCTCTCTACACCCCACCACCTCGGATCTTACTACTCTACCTACTATCCTATCTTTATTCATTCTTCATATATTTTGATTTTCTTATTTTCTTAGTAACATAACTCTTGTAGTTTGGCATTTCTTAGCAGCACTACTCTTCAAGTTTTCATTTACTTAGCAACACAACAATTTTGTTGCTTAATTTTGTTTTAATTTTGTGTTTTTTTCTTAAAAAGGAACAATATATATATATATATATATATATTATATATATAATATATATATATATATATATATATATATATATATATATATATATATATATTATATATATATATATATATATATATATGTATTTAAAATTTATTATTTATACTAAAGACTAAAGTACATACATGGCAGAGGAACACTTTTCTACGGGAGGTTCGGCTTCCCTTTCTCCCGACCCCGTGAATAGTTATCGTATTTTCCTGAATATCGAAACGATATCAAATGATAAATAAATACCAAAATTTCTTCCCATTTTAAATTTTTTTATAAAAAATCCTTTAAAATTATGGGGGGAAGGGAGTTCTGACCTCCTGCCATAAAGCCCCTCCAAAATTGGTTTACGATATAATATTTTAATTATCGATTATTTTAATTATTTTTTTAAGAATTATTTTGTTATCATTTCCGATTGAAATCGTTGTCATTTACAATTAATATAAATCATTAATTTTCATTAATTATAATCGATAGTTTTAGCGATTATAATTTATAAA
The DNA here is from genome assembly GCA_009176605.1 of Armadillidium nasatum. Classification (NCBI taxonomy): domain Eukaryota; kingdom Metazoa; phylum Arthropoda; class Malacostraca; order Isopoda; family Armadillidiidae; genus Armadillidium; species Armadillidium nasatum. The sequence goes on along the minus strand of SEYY01003031.1, from coordinate 15,945 downwards.
TATCGATTCAATATCGATATTAATTTATTCGTATGGCCAACAATTCACCAATACTCCACCAACAAATACTTATTTCTTAGTGATGGATTTGATAGTAAATAATGACTTAGAAAGAATAGAACTTCTTTTATTATATATCCATATATATTATATATAGGGAAAAAAATTGTAACACTTTAGATATAGACTTAGTGCCCTAGAACAGGAAATACCCAATCTCGGGGTATAATTTATTTAATAAGAAGTACTCGATAATACCCTATGGCAAAGGGTATATATATAATGTCTATGATTGAATTTTTTTTACATCAAAACCTTTGCAATAACTATTGAGAACATTCTAAGAAATAAATTCATTCTAATAATAATAATAATAATAATAATAATAATAATAATAATAATAATAATAATAATAATAATAATAATAATAATAATAATAATAATAATAATAATAATAATGTAAAATAAAAGAATCACTACTTACTTTGTTAATTATTAATTAAAAGTTGTACTAACTCCCACAGACTTACACACTCACTCACACTCACACTCACACACACATAGGCTCACACTCACACTCACACTCACACTCGCACTCGCACTCGCACTCACCCTCACACTCACACTCACACTCACACTCACACTCACACTCACACTCACACTCACACTCACACTCACACTCGCACTCACACTCACACTCGCACTCACCCTCACACTCACACTCACAATCACACTCACACTCACACACAGACATATTTTGAAAGTTGAAAGTAAGAGCAAGTTAAAATTATAAAAGGATCTTCCTTTAAGCTCAGGTACCATTACAGTGAAGATAGCTCGTTGTGTATGTGCCGATGTGTTTTGCCAACTTGGCATCTCATTTACATGGGGGGAGAGGGGGAATCTCCTCCAACTTGTTTTTTCAGTTAATAATGACATGTTTAT
>SEYY01003031.1:0-10000 GCA_009176605.1 Armadillidium nasatum | reverse complement strand
TAGGAAATTTACATTAAAATGGCAAACATGGCACAAATGTAATCGTTGATAACTTTTTTTTTTTTTTTTTTTTTTTTTTTTTTTGTTCCAAAATCGTGTTTGAGGTTTTTGCCTTTCTCTCTGTCTCACGTTTCGACATATATTTCTACCTATTTATTATTATTATTATTATTATTATTATTATTATTATTATTATTATTATTATTATTATTATTATTATTATTATTATTATTATTATTATTATTATTATTATTATTATTATTATTATTATTATTATTATTATTATTATTGTTAGTTATTATTATTGTTATTATTATTATTATTATTATTATTATTATTATTATTATTATTATTATTATTATTATTACTATTATTATTATTATTATTTTTATAGTTATTACTATTTTTATCATTATCATCATTATCGTTTAAAATAGTTATGTATCCATATTTTTTATATTCAAAATTAAAAAAGTGAAAACTGAAGCAGATACTTAAATTTAAATGAAAATAAAATGAAAACATTTTATAAAAGAATTTTAAAAAAATAACATTTTATATTCAATTTAAAAACATTTCATATTCAATCGAAAACGTTTTATATTCAGTTTAAAAAAATTATGTAAGATTAAAAAAAACATTTTATCAATTAAAAAACATTTTACATAAGACTAAAAAACCTTTTATATCCATTTAAAAAACATTTTATATACGATTAAAAAACATTTTATATCCAATTGAAAAGCATTTTATATACGATTAAAAAATATTTCATATTCAATTAAAAAACATTTTATATAAGATTAAAAACATTTTATATTTAATTAAAAAACATTTTATATAAGATTAAAAAACATTTTATGTTCAATTAAAAGCATTTTATATACAATTAAGTCATTTTATATTTTATTAAAAAGCATTTTATTTACGATTAAAAAATATTTTATATTCAATTAAAAACTTTTTGTATACGAATAAAAAATATTTTCTATTTAATAAAAAACATTTTATATACGATTTAAAAAGCATTTTATATTCGATTTTAAAACATTCTATATGCGATTAAAAAATATTTCAAATTCAATTAAATTTTTTTTATATATGATAAAAAACATTTCATATTCAATTAAAAATAAACATTTTATAATCATTCTAAGAAACATTTTATATACGATTGAAAAAAGGTGCTAACGCACCTTTGCTTTTAAACTTAATATCTGAATTATTTTTATGGATTTATCTATTAATTAAAAAAAAAAAAAAAACATTTATATTCAATTTAAAAAACATTTCATATTCAATTAAAAACATTATATATTCAGTTTAAAAAAATTATATACAATTAAAAAAAATTTTATCAATTAAAAAACGTTTTATATACGACTAATAAGCATTTTATATTCAATTAAAAAACATTTTATATACGATTAAAAACATTTTATATCCAATTGAAAAAAAATTTTATATACGATTAAAAAATATTTCATATTCAACTTAAAAACATTTTATACACGATTAAAAAAATATTTCATATCCAATCGGAAAAACATTTTATATGCGATTAAAAACATTTTATATTCAATTAAAAAATTTATTTACGATTAAAAACATTTTACATTCGATTAAATAACATTTTATATAAGATTAAAAAACATTTTATATAAGATTAAAAAACATTTTATATTCAATTAAAAGCATTTTATGTACAATTAAAAATCATTTTATATTTAATTAAAAAACATTTTATATATGATTAAAATTATTTTATATTCAATTAAAAAAACTTTTTATATACGATTAAAAAATATTTTCTATTCAATAAAAAAACATTTTATATACGATTTAAAAAGCATTTTATATTCGATTAAAAACATTTTATTTGCGATTAAAAAATATTTTATATTAAATTAAAGATTTTTTTTTATATATGATTAAAAACATTTTATATTCAATTAAAAACATTTTAAATTCATTTAAAAAAACATTTTATATGCGATTAAAAAAAAGTTATTTGCGCACCTTTGCTTTTAAACATATCTTATTTATTTTTATGGATTTATCTATTAATTTAAAAAAAATATGGAAATAAGAAATTCAGAAAGAGAAAGAGGTCACATGGGTCTATCGAGACTGTCTCAGTCAAAATTAACGTAAATAATCTCTCTTATTCTTCTAATTACATATTTGTATTCGCACACAAATGAATATTAACATCAGTTAGATTTCTACATCATCAAATGTGCGCATATGATGCAAGACAACAGAGCAGACACACAAATCAATGATCCATGTTATAGTATGTCCAAAGTCTGCTTCCGAAACGTTTCATATATATATATATATATATATATATATATATATATATATATATATATATATATATATATATATATATATATATATATATATATATATATATATATATATATATATTATATATATATATTATATATATATTATATATATATATATATATATATATATATATATATATATTATATATATATATATATATATATATATATATATATATATATATATATATATATATATATATATATATATATATATATATATATATATATATATATATATATATATATATATATATATATATATATATATATATATATATATATATATATATATATATATATATATATATATATATATATATATATATATTATAATATATATATATATATTATATATATATATATATATATATATATATATATATTAATATAATATTATATAATATATATATATATATAAATATATATATATAATATATATATATATATATATATATATATATATATATATATATATATATATATATATATATATATATATATATGATTATATATATATATATATATATATATATATATATATATATATATATATATATATATATATATATATATATATATATATATATATATATATATATATAATATATATATATATATATATATATATATATATATATATATATATATTATGTGTGGTCTGGGTCCATACACCTCATCATGCAGAAGTTTTTCCTATACCTTTAAAATTGAATTTAAAACAATAATAAAAGAGAAATTGTCATTCAAATTCCAATAGATAATTTCTCCACTTTCTCCATTTATTTTTTACGCTTCAATACGTCACACACAAACACACACACGCACATATATACTATATATATATATATATATATATATATATATATATATATATATATATATATATATATATATATATATATATATATATATATATATATATATATATATATATATATATATATATATATATATATATATATATATATATATATATATATATATATATATATATATATATATATATATATATATATATATATATATATATATATATATATATATATATATATATATATATATATATATATATATATATATATGGGCTCCCCCTCCATATTGAGACCATTGGCTTAAAAGATGCAATAAATAAAAGAGTGTCGGGGACCACTGCTAAAATTATGTGTATTCTTTTTTGAAAGTTTTATTTTTATTTATTTATTTATTTATTTTGAAAACAGATTAAAAACATTTAAAACGTATCACATTTGGAATGACGTATCAATTTTGGAATAAAAAGTTTTTTAAAGTTTTTTAATTTAATTTAAAATTTTAAAAATTTTATTATTAATTATTATTATTATTATTATTATTATTATTATTATTATTATTATTATTATTATTATTATTATTATTATTATTATTATTATTATTATTATTATTATTATTATTATTATTATTATTATTATTATTATTATTATTATTATTATTATTATTATTATTAATAATAATATAAAATTATATATTATTATTATTATTATTATTATTATTATTATTATTATTATTATTATTATTATTATTATTATTATTAATTATTATTATAATATTATAATTATATAATTAATTATTAATAATAATAATAATAATAATAATAATAATAATAATAATAATAATAATAATAATAATAATAATAATAATAATAATAATATAATAATAATAATAATAATAATAATAATAATAATAATAATAATAATAATAATAATAATAATAATAATAATAATAATAATAATAATAATAATAATAATAATAATAATAATAATAATAATATAATTAAATAAATAGATAAATAAATAAAACGGTAAACCTTTGAAAATATTTAAATTAAAGGGTTGGCTACTATAATATTATTTATCTTCGTTTATAAGAAACAGCTTTAAAAGCATTTTCTGTTGCCATGTTTTTTTTTAATTTATTATTATTATTATTTATTATTATTATTATTATTATTATTATTATTATTATTATTATTATTATTATTATTACAAGAAATTCAAGATTATATAATAGTGAATAAGTTTTTGAAACTGTCTTCCCTAAATAAATTTTTTTTAAAAATATCCATTGGCGTAACTAGAGAACTCTTCTAGAGAGGGCCACAGCCCCCTAAATCTGAGAATCTCAATTGGTTTGTTATGATTTTCTCGTAAGCCTTACTTTATATAAAAAAATAAATAATAAAATATGGGTTTAATAGGCCCCGCCTTTGGAATGCCCTTAATTACTCTTATGTTAATATATGTCAAATTCTACTTTATTTCTTATTTTCCTATTTTCAAAAGTGATTCAAGTTTGAAATGATTTCATTTATTATTTTTATTATAAAAAAATTAAGACTAAAATTATGAAAAATAAATAACACTTTCGTAAAATTTATAAACAATCAAACTTAGCATTTAAAAAAGATTTAGAATGCCATTAAAAATACTTTCTATCAAATTAAAAGAAAATGGAAAATTGGAGCAAAATTTGAAGGGAAGCACAACTATTTTTAGTAATCCCTCGCTCTTTCTCTTCATCGGGGCTTCTCAACCTGGGGGTTGGGAGATCATAACTCATAATCACATATACGGAGTTTGCTTGGGTCACAAAAAATAATGTCCGGCAAACAAAGATCAAACAGAACGAAATTCGTACTTTTTAATCTTTGAATCGAATGAATATTAAAAAACTTGAACTAAAGCTATTTTATTTTCATATAAGAATTGTCGAGAATATTTTACAATTTAAATTAATCAAGCGCACGATAAATATCTCAATCTGCACTTTTGAAATTGACACCTACCAGGCATAAAAGGTAATTAGGGATTGTGAGGTTATTGACTTTATGTTTCGGCTTTTTAGGGACTCGCGAAGCTTAACTGGTTGAGAAACCCTACTTTACGGTAAAGGACACAAAATTCATGACAAATGGACCATGACTCCAACGTCATACTTTTGTATTAAATATTGAAATAAAGAAAGTCTAAAATCTACATTCACGTTCAAATTATTTACAAAATAAAAACGAAGCACCATAATTGACTCGATCTATAATCAATGAAGTGAACAAGTAAAATCACAGCTGTGGTAGGACTTATATTAAGTGGTTATAACATAAATTACCATATCCAAATTATCCAACAAATGATGGAATAATGTAATAAACATGAAGAGCTTTAGTTCTTCTTTAATTAATTTGCAGATTATGAAAAAAAAAACATTAAACTCAGTGAGAACTTGCTCTGTTATAAAGCTGTAATTTATAACAGAATATATAGGCACCTTAAAATGTATATAAGTAATTACCATAGGAACACTTAAATTATTTGAATGTAATAAAAAAGTTCAAAACAAAAGAAGAGTTAAAGAGTGAGATACATTTTCACTAAATAGGAGAATATTCAAGACTATAAATTGGAAAGTTATGGACATAAACATAAATGCATTCACCTAAATAATTTAAGATTTGCTGGTGTCAAACATTGTTGTCCACATTAGGTGTTGAGGAATTGCATTGATTGGTAGTGGAGCTAGAAAGAGCTGGCATAATATAGACAGATTAAAAATGAACTTATGTAAAGCCAAAAAATTCAAGCGAAATAAAAAATAAACCCATGATTCCCCCCAAAAATAATGGTCACCAACAACTCCATTTAAAACCAACACAGCCAAAGTAATGTTTAAATAAACACTTAACTACCTCAAAATAATGGTCACCAACAACTCCATTTTAAGACCGCACAGTCAAAGAAATGTTAAATAATCACATAACTCTTCCAAAAATAATGGTTACCAACAACTCTATTTAAGACCAGTACAGACAAAGGAATGCTAAATAAACACTTAACTACCCCCAAAATAATGGTCACCAACAACTCCATCTAAGACCAGCACTGCCAAAGGAATGTTAAATAAGCGCATAACTCCTCCAAAAATAATGGTCATCAACAACTCTATTTAAGATCAGCACAACCAAAGGAATGTTAAATAAATGCATAACTCCCCTCAAGATAAAGATCAACAGAAACAAAATTTAAGACCGAAACTGATGAAAAATCTTTCCTTGGGCAACTTTCATCTTCTCACGGAGAAGAGATTAATGACCAACAAGGAAGAATGTAAATATAACTTGGAGAGATCTGAATTAAATAGATATCAATTTTTGAGGTAATTTTCCACTATGTTTAAATAGAGAGATTTTTGAGCAGTGTGTATTATCACCATTGATATACAGCTATTAGGTTCTTGAACCATAGACGAGAGAACACAAAAACTAAAAACAACACTCTCTCTCTCTCTCTCTCTCTCTATATATATATATATATATATATATATATATATATATATATATATATATATATATATATATATATATATATATATATATATATATATATATATATATATATATATATATATATATATATATATATATATATATATACGGTTATGAGCATTAACTCTTTAATTAAAAATAGAGATGTTAATTTTTATTTTAAGAATCCATTAGCTGAGGTTAATTTCCATTCTTCATTAACCTTTTAACTTCGTTAATAATATTTATTTCTTTAATTAACAGGTAATTAACACCTAACAGTTACCTGTAACGTTGACAGCAATTGCAGCTCTAGCATATGCTGGACGACTTATTTGTTGGGTGGATTAACTAATCACAGAAAGATCAGTCTTAAGTGGAAATCCAAGAAGCCTCTTCGATACTTGGATGGATTCTAACGGAAAGAAAAGGATGTCTGTCTGACGTCATGAGAGTTCTGATCTTCTTGAACCTTTTCATATATTCATCATATGTATTCCATTCTCTGTGGAAAGCTTTTCTCTCTCTGAAAGGACACCTTGAGGGCCAAATTGTAAAGACTAGCGGTTGAACAAACTTTTCACAAATTGGTGCTTTTGAAAGGAAACAAATACAATGCGTCAGTTAATAAATATTATAAACTGTATTTTATTCTTTGAGTACCCCCATAATAATTTTTTGCTAATTATATTAGAATTACGAATGGTTAGTAGTTGCATTTCCAAAACATGCTAACAGAGCTTATTTCTTTTTTACAAGAAAAATAATTAAAAGTAAGACAGATGGAAAACTTGATAAAAGTGCAGCAGGTAAATATTTTTTTCTTTATTTACTTATTTCCTATGGTGGAAATTGCCATAAGCCGACAATTTATCCATCGAAGTTATAGATTTCAAATATAAAATCAATAATTCATGGATCTACAATAAAGGCCTGATATCAACCGATTCTCGTCGTTCGAAACTGTTAGTCACTGGAAGTCTGAAAATAGAAGATGGAAGTGTGTTCCAGACTTTACCAGTTGTGTACATGTAAAAATGACCATAGCGGTTAAGTCTTGGGGTAGAAACTTGAACAGAGAAAAAATGATACTCTGTAAGTTAATGAATTGTAGGAGCTCTCTTGCATGGAGAAAGTATTCAAATAGAGAATTCTGAAGAACGATGTCTGTTGTAATATCGATGGTGATACAGCAGTTCTACGACTATAAAGAGATTGGAACATAGGAACATAAGAACATAGGAAAATGGAGACAGTAAGAAGCCACAAGGGCCTATCGAGACTGTCCCAGTCTAAACAAATAAGTCAGTGAGGGTGAAAATGTTAATAAGGTAAAAAGCCTTGGATTCTATCTTCACAAGAGGGCTGAGTAAGTGAAACTACTCTATATATTACTTCGGTACTGAGAAAAGAAACTAAGGTGGTATAAAGAAATTCTGAAATAAGATACATAATGTGATCCTTCCAAGAAAAATCCTGAGAAAAGAGAAACACGAAAAATATTAAGAAAAAGTGAAGTTTTGAGTCAAGTGTTTTCAAAAACATTCTTTTGTCGCAGATTTTGTCGAGTAAATAGAAAAAAGAATTGAGGTGCTGATGGATTGAAGCCGAGAAATACGAATAGTGAAATCAAGAGGAAAACATGAAAAATATAAGAGTAATTCAAATACTAATATAATTTAATATAAGATTAAAGATTGTATTAAGCATTGGTTAAATGAAAAATATTTTTAAGTTTTAAGTCACCTTAAAAGTTGTCGGTGCCATTACTTTAAAAAGTAATGATGTATATCTGTAAATACAATGAAATTAAGTAAAAATAAAATTGATCTAGGCAACGTAAAAATGCTTTCTGTTCTTAAAAAGGGTCTTGGTATTTTTTATAGTTTACAAAATGCAGATTATAATCACACTCTAAATGATTTAATTAGGCCGCTTTGTAATAAATAAAAAAATGAAGGCTGGTCCGGGAATGTATTGTGGGGTGTCCATATCTCAGACCTTGCAACTTTAGAAATGAGGATTTTTATTTGTATTGACAAAAATATATACAAGGTCGGGAAACAGTTGGAAGTACTTCGATGTTAAATTATGGAATAAGTACTATAAATATGATTAATATCCTTACTTGATAATAATTTTCGTAGTCCTTGTATTCTTGTCTAGATAGTCTTTCTGTAGTAGGCTAATAATTTTAATAGAATTATGATTGTCTCATTAAATTAGGACTGCTTATGAAACAATAATCCAGTTAAATAACTAGGCCTAGTTTACTTTATCTGCATCTTTGTATTTTGGAGAAAAGCAATTTCAAATTGACATCTGTGAGTGCCTGTTAGTGTCTAAAATTACGGTATACATATTGTGGTCTATTGTTTTATTTTATATAACACTTCGGTTCCTTTAGTAGAATTAATGGTAATTCTGGCTTAGGTGGAGATTGTTTCTGAGTTTCGATATTTTTTATATCAATATTTTTTTATGTCGATATTTTATTTTAATCGATATTTTCCTGCCTATAATTAGCCCTAGGCTACTATGTCGTGCAAACGTTCTTGTGTACGTTAGGTCTCTTTTACGGCAAATTCTTGTGTAGGTTAGGCCTCTTTTTACGGCAATTTCGGTAGTTCAGGTTATGATAGTGGAATTAGGTTCTGCTAGAAAAGTAAGTAATAATAATTGTGTCTATGTCTAGTAATAGTACCTCTGGCAACTCTCTTGTTTACGATAGGCTTCTCCGATATTTTCGATTTTCGATGTTTTTTAACAATCGAAACTCAGAAACAATCTCCACCTTTACTTTACCGGTAATTCTTTAGGATCAGAGCTTTGTAACAAATTTTGGTAATTGTAGAGTTCACAGTAGTGGATTTTTTTGTATGAGACCAGATTGCTGAAAATAACAACATACCTACGTGTTGCGACCACGGCTGGAACTACGCGTAGGAATTTGAAACCTATAACATAGCCTATGAATTTCTATTACGACAAGGTTGCTAGATCATTGATTTTCGATATATAACGTTATATATATATATAATATATAATATATATATATATATATATATATATATATATATATATATATATATATATATATATATATATATATATATATATATAATATATATATATAGTAAGCGATGTATGTTTGTCTTACTAAGTAATACTTATCTATGGGCGTAGTTAGCAAAGACTGGTGTTTGAGTAAGGTTAGGTTTATTTGCTGGCTGTTATGCGTAGTTTTAACCTTTAAGTCCTGGTTAGGTTAAGTCAAACTAGTTTGTTAGATCTAACAAACTAGTTCGAC
>SEYY01003029.1:80000-115683 GCA_009176605.1 Armadillidium nasatum | reverse complement strand
AAGCACTGCTTAGCTAATAGTAACAGTGCTCTTACGGTAGATAAGTTTAAAATCGAAATGAAAACAGGCTGTTTCATTTGATTTCTCAGATGTTACTTCCCTTAGAAAAGCAATGCCTAAATGAATTGGAAAATTAATTTTGGTTCGATTAGGAAAAAAAACTTCAGGAACGATTTTCTACAAGAAAATCTCAGTTGTCTTCAGTTTTTTTTTAAACTGTTGCTTTTCATCTTTCCATAGCTAACAAACATTCCAAATTGCTCTACTGACAATGGTGCTGTTCTCGATTTTTTCTAAATTGCGAAAAGGGACCGACCGGGGTTGGAATTTTACCGGGGTTGCCTAAATTTGCAAAGAGATCAAAAGCTCTGAAATTTTAGGTTAAGAAAATATTATTTTAACTAAGATAAATTTAATTATAAGGAAGGAATAGAATAGCCAAAACTCACTTAAATTCTGGGAGTTCTGTTCAGATTGCGAGAATTTTTTTCTACTGAGCAGTTGCTCCATATATATAAGGGTCTTATTCGCCCTTGTATGGAGTATTGTTATCACATTTGGGGGTGCTCTGGCTCCTCCTCTCTTCTAGATAGGGTTGAGTCAAAAGCTAAAAGATTAATAAACTGTCCCCTACTTTCAAACTCTCTTGACCCTCTATCTCTGCGACGTGACGTTGGCGCGCTATCTCTTTTCTATAGGTACTACAATGGCAGGTGCTCGAGGGAATTGGCCTCTCGCATTCCTCCACCGTTGCGTCGTCCTCGTTGCACAAGGGGTGCCCTGCTTTCGCACCAATTTTGTGTGGACGTAGGAAACCCCAGGCTAGCCCATTGTGATGCCTCCTTCTTTTCAGCCACCTCTATTCTGTGGAACTCTCTACCCTTTTCTATTTTTCCTCCTGTATTTAATCTTCCACTTTTCAAGGCTTCCGTCTGCGCCCACCAGAGGGTTGTGCGTTAGGTGTGTGTGTGGTTAAACGAGTTTTCTCCCTATGTGTGTGTGTGTGTGTGAGTTCCCTATGTGAATGAGTTTTCTTCCCCCTTGTGTGTGCCCCCACCTTGAAAAGGACTCTGCCCGTGAGTGGTAGCGTTCTGTATTAAAAAAAAAAAATTTAAATTTCCTTTATATATTATATATATTATATATATATATATATATATATATATATAATATATATATATATATATATATATATATATATATATATATATATATATATATATATATATATATATATATATATATATATTTCAATATTCTCCAATTTTACTTTCGCTCTCTGTTTGTTTTCTATTCATTTTCATCGAAACTAAGTATTAATATTATCTATGGCTTACGATTAAGTACCATTTATTGTTTTAAGGTTTTAAACATCTTTAGTTGTCTTTTGACATATGGTATTAATTATAATCTTTATGTTAAAATGAAACATTGTTTTAAATTTAAATATTTTTCTTTATGCTACCTTTAATTTAGAATAGTTACCCTCAAATATTAACATGATCATGTCATTTATTTTCTCAGTTATTTAATTAATCATATTTCCCTAGTTTTTGAAGAATATCATTTGTATGGATTCCGTTTTCATTCAGGGGAGGGTCCAATGTTGAAAAAAAAAATTTCATTTTCATCCGATACTCCTGAAATTTTCAATATAGATAGCTTTTTTCCCAACGAAAAAACTCCATTCCTAACGTTTTTACGAGTGATTTAAGGTTTAGAATTTTTTTCTGGAATTTATGGTAGTTTCAAATCAATGATGAGGCCACTTGAAAAAAAATTTATTCTGAAATTTGGTGCGTAGTTCCCTGCATATGTTGGCAACAAAAACATCTAATAGACATTTGCTCCCAGAGTTATATAAAAAATGTTATTAGCCCAGGACTAGCCAACTATCGGAAAAAAAATATTTTTTCGAAAAAATCTTTCACCTTTTTGAAGAAAAATATTTTTAAAAAAAACTACAACTACTACATATATAAGTTTTAGTATTTCTATAGAGGAGTGTCGGCGCTACAAATTCGTCTCTATACTTTATTCGATCCGATTTGTTTGTTTCGAGATATGGCCCCTCAAAAAAGGTCCATTTTTGGCAATTTTTCAAAAATTTCAAAAATTTAAGAGGCTATATCTTTCTTCAAACAAATAGCACTTGATAATGCACTAAATAAAAGTTGTAGATCTACCTCTCCCCTAAACAATATTCAAAAAATAAAAAAATTCTGGGTATGATTTTTTTTTTAAATAATTTTTTTCTCCGAAAGGGGAGGGATTTTGAAAAAAAAAAAAAAATTTCAAGAAAAAATTCAAGTGATTATACCTTTATTCCTAGACGTGATATCAAAAAATCAGTTCCCGCTATTGCAAGAAGTTGGGGCTACGATTGTTCAGGGATATTTTCACCTTATGTGGACCACTTGTTTGACCCCGCTATTCATATTTTTTTTAACTTTGACCCCAAATAACTTTCAAATCGTTATAGACTCAGAAGAACGCTAGAAATGGAGTTTTTTCACCGGGGGGGGAAAAAGCTATATAAACTGCAAATTTCAGCTCAAATCGGTCAAAAAGTAAAATAAATTTTATTGTTGGACCCTCCCCTTCATTCAAATCATACTAAAAGCTCATAGCTAAATTCCTAAGTTCCCCATTCTTTTTCTCCATCAGTTTTGACTCTAGAATATTTTTGCTATTTCAATGAGAGAACGTTCTTTTACCTTAAATAAATTACTTAATATTATACAGTAAGATGGAGTGAAGTATCGGTATATTTTTAGGTATCAGTATCAGCAAAAAATGAGATACCAATGTAATGGAGTGAAAGACAATTGTTGAGTAGTTAACTCGAAAGAGTCCATCTCCTCACCATTGTCTGCGATAGATAGTGTACAATATTTTTTTCATGTTCATTTCATAAAAATATTTTTTAAAAATAAAAATTTTATGCGCTGTTTATATATTCCAGGAGTTGTAATAATATTCTTTGATCTGTAAAATTTCTAATAATTAATAATATCTAAAAACAAAATCTAAGAAGAAAAATCTGATTCTGACAATACTTATTTTGAAAACCAACCCGAATTTGACTTTTGTGAATACTCTGAATTGTCTGGAAGTAAAGAGGAACATTCTATCTGTCCCAAGATAGTTCTTTTTATAGGTTCAGGTAATGAAAAATTAATAATGTGATAAAAAAATTACTTTAATGAATAATAAAGTGTGTAGTGAAAAATAAATGTGATAATAAGATTACTTTTTATAGATTGAAATTAAGACAAAAGTCGAAGGTGAAGCAGAGAAGAAAAGGAGAAAACAACACAAAACTTAGAACTTATCTTGGTTATTCCTTTCATAAGTCAAAAAACAACAAAAATATTAATATATATTATAGAAAATACTTATCTAAACACATATTTCAAAATATATTGACATTAACAATGTTTTGGAACCGACCGGGGCTAAAAATCAGGGAAAAACGGAGTTTGCCTCGGGGTTGGCAAATTTTATCAAATTTTTTTTTAATTTTCAGCGAATCTCTTGAAATTTTTAATAGATTTTCCTGGTGAAAAAAAGTCCATTTCTAGCGTTTTCTGAGTCTATAACTCTAAAAAGTTTTTTTGAATTTTTTTTCAAATGAATTGCGGCAAACACTTTTCGGAATAACTTGAAATTTGTTCATAATTCTATTAGCAACGAAAACATGTAACAGACATGTTCAGAGTTATAGAAAAAATGTTATAAGCCCAAACTAACTATAAAAAAAAATCCACCTTTTCGGTCAATAAAATTAAAAACAAAACTATAACTACAACATTTCTTATTTTGTTATAGAGGAATGGGGCTACAAATTAAACTTTATTCGATAATCGTTGTTTCTAGATATAGCCTCTCAAAAAAGTCCATTTTTCAAATTTCAAAAATTTCAAATGAGAGGATATATCTCACTTCAACCAAAAAGCATTTAATAATGCACTAAATAAAAATTGCAGCCCTGTCCCTCTAAACAATATCCAAAAATAAAAAAAATAATAGTAGTGTTTTTAAATTTTTTTCTCAGGAAGGGTACGATTTTTTTCATTTTAAAAAGCTTGTATCTTTTTTCTAAATGAGATATCAAAAATCTGTTCTCACCAATGCAAGAAATTGAGGCTAAATTATTCAGTTAAATTTTCAGCTCATGTGGACCAGTGGTTTGACTCCGTTATTTATTTTTTTCAACTTTGTCCAAATAACTTTCAAACCGTTATGCTCAAAAGAACTTTGAAAAAATCATATTCCTGAAAATTTCAGCTCAATCAGTCAAAAAAAAAATTTAAAATTAAACAAATAAGATATTCCTTCCTGCTTTTTTAAAATTTTTTTTTTTCTTTTTTTGACTATTCCTTTCTGCTAGTGAATGTTCTTTTTGTTTTTTTTATGCCCCATAAAGATTTGGTTGAAAATTTTTTACTTGTACCAACCGGAGGTCCTCTTCTAATTTTCTGACTGCAGATGTTACATTTAGCTATTTCAAGCCTATCCTGAAACATTGTAAAGTCCAACTCTGCTGAAGCTGATATTTTAACCATATTGATTGAAAGTATAAAAATTTTTTTTTTTTTTTTTTTTTTTTTTTTTTTTTTTTGATATTTAGCAATTATATATTTATAGTTATATTGATAATTTATATCTTACATTTTTTAAAACTTTACTTTGTCTTATAGGTAAAGCTGTTGAATCACTGTTATGAATCAAATTTTTTTTAATTTTTTTAATTTTTTGGACTACTATACAAAATGCAATTTTTGACATTTTTCCAGAAAAATGCATATAATCATTAATTAAGTTAATGTTGTAATTCTACGCTTTTCTTATAATTAAATAAACCTCAATTAACTTTATATCTAATTGTTTAACCAAAAATTTAGTACTTTTGACCTTTAAAATTTTAGGCACCCCGGCCCCGGCCCCGGCAAAATTCCAGCCCCGGTCGGTCCCAATGTGTTAATGTATAATATAACTTTTCAGTTTTTTTTTATGTTTGATTCTAAAAAGAAAAGCTTTATTTTTGTGGATAGCTGCCATTTACGATTGCCTGCATCAATCAACTTTTATGAACGTATAATAAACTGAAAAACAAAATAATAGAAACCTTGAAGCCCAAATAGATTGGCAACGTATTGAAAAACCATTTAAAAATTCAGATAAGGAACTTATCCTAATTGTATGTTCTTCCTAGCTCTGTCCTATACTAACAACTTCTTTCCCATAGTCTTCTTGTCACACTTCTGGGAATTCACTGCATTAGTTATCATACATTCCATTCCATTGATAGAGATAAAAGTTAGTTAAATTTAGTTAAACACATTTTTTTATTTTATAACAAAACTGGGACCGACCAGTTAATAATATATCAAGAGTTTTTTTTGTTAAAGGTAATTAGTAAGCTATTATCTTCAGAATAAAGTCAGTTACCATTCAGATTTGGAATTTATTACCTTACTTTGTTATATACATACATGTTAGTAGTTTTTTTTTTAGACTTTACAGAATTCTTTCCTTTTGTATGGTTGTGTTGCAAGAGTGGTTGTGTTTCTTTCCCTCCATATCGCTGCGAGTCCAGTTGAGTGTTGCATTTTGTGTTAAGATTTGAGAAAGCAAGAAGAAAATCTCTATACTGTTTTCCAAGTTCGGTAAGTGCAACTCTGTAAACGTGTATTGTGGTGTTGGGTAAATTTAAGTTTAGCGAGAATTCCTCTCGGGTGCCAAAAAGGGTTTTGCCCTGGCTTGCACATTTACACCTATTAGTCCCCTATAGTCATCCGTAAACACTCCCCCCTACATACACACAAAATAAATTGGAGCCCGAACAGGGACTCACTAGTGTGTGTAAGAGTGAAAGAGATCACGACATTGGGTTAAGGATAAATAAGGGTTCCCTTCTTTGTAGCATAGAAAATTGTAGTAGTAGAAGAGGAGTAAATTTGGTAAATAACCCCATAATGAAATTGTACAGTGTGTGCCAAATCAGACACTTGCTGTATTGTGTTTTTTTCAGACGGGTAGACCTTGAAATTGAAACAGAAGATACCAGTCCTTATATTCACATTCATGTAAATTTGCATATATTTATATATGTTTATCTATGTAGGGATATAATCCGTACTGGTGGTAAAATACTGTGATAGGCAATCCTTATATTCATACAGAATATAAGAAGTATTGTTTATTTTGGCAGTAATTCAGGTAAAGATAAATTTTCTTTATTTTTTATAAAATTTTAAAATAGAATAAATTTCCCTTAGAATGGCAGAATCAATACCTCGACATGCCTATAGAGGATTATTTAGCCATGATAGCTACCAGTACCAGTTCGGTTGATCAAACACAGAGAGCTCCTAGTGAGACTCCTGAAGGTTTAATTTCGGCTGAAGTTGTTCAAGGATATTGTAGGTAATTTAACTGCCCATATGGAAAGAACTAAATAAACAAATGGAAGAGGCAAAAGCAGCCTCTAATATCCCTTTACACACCTCACATGTGAATGTTAATCAATTCTTAAGATAAACAAGAGGAGGTTGCTGACCTGGTCGATGTCTCTATCGCACCAGATCAGTTGCCTCAGTCCCAAATTATGAGTTCCCCCATAAATCAAATAATGCTACCCATTGATGATAGTAAAATCCCTATTCATGCTAGTCAACCTATCAGGTCAATTCCTTTAGCTTCAGTTGTTAACGACTACCACCTTTGCAGATATAATATATACACAAACCTCTACAACTTTAAATGTTGCTCCCTCAAGGCCTTATCAACCATTTCAATCTTTTGTATCCCCAATTAGGCCACCGTTTATAACAACTCCCGTACCACCCCCTATAACTGTAAACAATCAGAATAATATGTTCACCTCATCCCAATTTGATATTATTCAGCAACAGATTTCTTTGTTAACGCAGACAGTATCACTATTAACAGTATTGGTTCAAAATTCCCAGCAACCCAAATTAATTGAACCAAAAGATTTATAGTTATGAGAAGGAACATAAACTACCCCAATTTCTTGAATATTTTGAATTATATTGTCAAAAGAAATACCCCCAGAGCCCGGACCAGTGGGTACGGCTCTTAAGAAAAATATTTGTCAGGAAAATTTTTTGAATCTCTATAATGTGATAATTAAAAATACCTCAGATTATAACAAAGTAAAAGATACACTCCTTAAATGGTATGTCCAAGAGGAAAAGAAACGAAATGAAAATAGGCTCCAGGCATACCATGCTGCTAAACGTAACAATGGTGAAGGATGTAAATTTGTTTGCCTTAAGGTTAGAACAACTAGCCTGAACAAGCCTTTCCTGGGGTAAACATGAAAGAACATGAATCCCTGAGAACTGCTTTATACTTAGTTTGCCCATAAAAGTACAAGCTAAAATTAGGGAGTACATAATTCAAAATGAAATGTGTACTCAAACTAAAGTTACCATGGGATAAAGTTAGTATTATTGGCAGATTCATATGACCGGGAATTCCAACCCTGGCGGAATGTTGCTTCACAATCTGATATTACAAATCCCTTCTCTATTTAGAGCTCCAAGGTAAGGATATTGAAGTCATTCAAATTGACTCTTTGGCTCCTCAAGCTACTTGGAGTGAAGTTTTAAAAAGATCCCCTCCTAAAAATATAGGACAATCCCAGAACAGGATCCCCTATGCGGAATCAGAATGATAGTAGGTATCAGAAACAGGCTAGTTAATTAGTTCTGTTAGTTCCCAAAAAGTATGTTCCTTATTGCGGAATCAGGGGTCATACAGTTGATGTATGCTACAAAGCATTAGGCATATGTAGCTACTGTAAAGTTAAAGGCCATATCAGGAATGATTGTTGGCATAATAATAGAAACAGATTCCCTCGTCAAAATATTAAGTTCCCAAATTAGAGTGCCCTTATTGTTCTGGAAATCACTTAGGCATTAATTGCCAATCCAGAAATCAGGGTCCAAAACGAAAACATAATACTGATAATCCTCGCAGTAATTGATAGTCCTAGAGACTTGAAGTTTTAAGTCCTCCCATGAATAAAAATCCTGTTCCCTTACCTCAACGGAACACCATAGTAATTCTCAAAGCCGCATATTTGCAAATTCCAACCTTGGTAATGATTCGTGGGCAAATACTGGAGCTAAACCCAAGCCTCACCATATTAGCAACTGTGCTATGTGTGGGGAATCCCATGAGGCAGGAGAATGTTTGGGAGATCCGGAAAACTATCCAACTCCGCAGTGAAGGGGTACACTGTGGGGAAGTTGATGGATCCGGATCTTCTCATGAACGCCAATACCCCCAAAACTAAGAACGAAGGACATTTATTGAACTCAGCCATAAATCCGTATCTCCATACTAATCCGGAAGTGTTTTGTAACATGTGTCAGGCAGACGTAGAGCCACTGATTATAAATGTCTCAATAGACGCTGGTAAAGTCTTTCTTGGATTGTATGGTGGACACTGGAGCTGGGGTGAGCCTTGTTAATGAAGGAGTATTACTTACTTTACAACCTATAGACCTCCACCCCTCAAAAGAGGTTAAAGCCATAATGGGGTTTGGTCATAAAACAAAGATTCCTATAACATCTTAGATTGAAAGACAATTTTTGATAATGGCTTCACTACAGATCCCATTAAATTTTTTGTAGTTCCCCTTGAAGTAATGACACAATGTGATTTTAGGAGCAATAGCCCTAAAAGAAAATCACCTTGATACCTGACCTCACCCAGCGTGAATTATTAGTTCGATCACAGGATAACTTAACCAGAGTTGGGCGGGACATTAGCTTAGCTATCCCTTTTTATGAGTGTGTCATAACTGAGAACACCCTTGAACCCACTAATAAATGCTCGATGATCGCGATTGCCATTCCCGAAATTAAAATTAAAGAAAATCATAGTTTTTTAGAATATGTAGGAATAGATCATCTATGTTTGCATTTCCTTCATGGTATCATAACTGTTAACATGAATGAAGTATTAGTTGCTGTTCTGAATCCTTCAGAGAAGGAACTGTATCTTAGAAAAGATTTTGTAGTAGGACAACTCCATGATTTAGGTTACAGGGATATTGGGGTTGGAATACATCAGGGGAGACCAGATTTAGTTGTTGTAAACCCAGCCACTTATTGGAATCATGAGAAAATAAGAACAGAATTTGAAATTGGTACACTAACGTTGTCCACTGAACAACAGGAAAAATTAATTTCAATGTTGTTGAAATATCCCCACGTATTAAGCACTGGAGATAATGATGTAGGCGTAGCCCACAATATTACTCATACCATTGAACTTAGAAACGGATAAACCCGTTAGAATTCCCGTACGTAGATTCCAAGGGCCAATAGCACAAGAGATAGAAAAGGAATGCGCAGACCTTTTGGAAAGTGGGATAATCCAGCCCAGTAAGTCTCCATATTCAGCTCCCGTGGTTCCAGTCAGAAAACCTGATGGCACACTGAGACTATGTATAGACTACAGGAAGCTCAATAGTGTGACCAAAGGAGACTCTTTTTCCATTACCTAACCTGATAGATATGATTTACAATATGTACGGGAATACTTTGTTTACCACCATTGACCTAATAAAAGGATACCATCAGGTAGCTATGGATGAAGAGAGCGTAGAAAAAAACGCTTTCTCAACTCCATTCGGACAATACGAATACCTGAAAATGAATTTTGGAGTAAAAAATGGTCCGGCAACTTTTCAAAGAGGAATGATGATGACTTTGGCTGGTCTTCCTTGGAATAAAGTTATGGTTTATCTGGACGACATTATTGTTCTAGGAAGAACCTTTGATGATCATATAGAAATCTTGGAAAAGGTATTAACAGCCTTGGGAAATAATGGGTACAAACTCAAACCCAGTAAAACAAGGATTCGTAGGACTGAGGTCGAGTTCCTTGGTCACCGAATTTCTGAAAAGGGAATAAAACCTTTAGAAAAAAATCTTAAAGGTGCATTAGACTTTCCAGTTCCCTCCACAGTAAAACAGCTCCGACAATTTCTGGGTATGATAAATTTTTACCGCAGACATATCCCAAATTTCACAACCATTATCATCCCAGACGGGAGGCAAAACAGTTAATTGGAATGAAGATTGCCAACAATCTTTTTGTAATATAAAAGCTGCTTTAGTAGATCCTGAATTATTAGGGTTTCCCGATTACTCTCCAGAGGCTTCACCCTTGGAGTTATTCGTAGATGCTTCTAGCATAGGTGCAGGGGCTTGTTTATCCCAAAAGTAGAATGGGATACAAAGACCCATTGCTTATATTTCAACAACGTTTAGTGGACCCCAAAAGAATTATAGTGCCATTGATAAAGAACTTACAGCATTGCGTTGGGCGGTGAAATCCCTTAAGGCTTTTTTAAAAGGCATTAAATTTGTTATTTACACAGATCACCAGCCACTAATCTACCTACAAAACATGAGTATGGTGGATGGGCGAGTAGCTAGGACTTGGGAGGAGTTAAATGACTTTGATTTTGAAATTAGGCACATTGCAGGGAAAGTAAATATTGTCGCAGATGCCCTATCCTAGATCTCCAATACCTGATCAGTCCCTTGGAGAAATTACCGAATCAAAATCGGAATCAGTTGATTTTGTACCCCCAGGATTCGAAACCATAGAAGTCCCAGGTGGTGGTGATGCTATTTTTAAATGTTTATCTTTATTCCTCTTTGATACACCTGAAAATCATTGTAAAATACGCATAGCTGTAAGTGAAGAACTTTTAAACCATATGGGTAAATATATAGGTCAGCATAGAAACATTAGGAAGCAGATTAGGGTCATGAAATGTAGCGGCCAAATCCCTCTCCCAGAAGTTATTGATGTTTTTTGTCAGCTCTACAAAGTAAGAGTAGAAGTTTTCTATGAAAATGACAAACCTATGGTATATGGTTCCCAGTTTGCTGACAATATTTGTTATTTGAAGTGCCTGGGAGGTATACATTATAATTACTTAAAACCTATTTTATTAGCGACCAAATTAAATGAAATAATTCCTTATATAAATAAAATAGTTCCTATTTATGATAATGTAAACTTAGCCTGTAATAATATTAGGGAAATTGATATTTTCACTGATCAAACTTCCGATAAAACCATGAAAACTTTAAAAAGACAAATATCCTTAGAGAACCCCAGTTCAAATTGGCCACTTTCCTTAAAATTATTTAAACCTTATAATAAAGAATCTAATATCATAAATGACTTATTGTATAGACAAAAGGAAAACAATAAACCCCAAATGGTAATATCCTTTGACTTTGTTGTTTTAATTGCTTTAAGATTACATTGGAATCTAGTCCACATCGGTCGGAATAAAATTCTGGAATTAATTTACAAATATTTCTGGCATCCCCGTGTAAATCAGGTAGTTTCTGATGTAGTAAAATGTTGCCTTACTTGTCAGAAATTAAAAACTCACTCTAGCAATATTATACCCCCTACTTTGAAAATCAGATTCGAATAGTCCTTATGACCTCGTAGCTATGGACCTTCTCCAATTCCCTATAACAGATAATGGCTATAAATACGTTTCAGTTTTTATCGACCATTGTTCCAAATGGGCATGTGTGGTTCCAATGAAAAATAAGCAAAGCCTAACGATAGCTAATGTTTTAGAATATAGAATACTTCTCTTTTTGCCAAAATTACCCAGTCGTTTGTTGACCGACAATGGTATGGAGTTTATAGGAGAACCTTTTCAAATCGTATTAAATCAGTTTAATATAAAACATATCAAAACAACTCCATTACATCCAGCCAGCAACGGTATTTGCGAACGATTTAATCGTAGTCTTATCCAATTCTTAAGATGCCTAGTGTTAGAAAACTCTTCAAGTTGGGATGAGGAATTATCCTCATCCATGATAATATATAATCACACATGGCACAGAGCGATAAAAATGTCCCCCTCAGATTTTCTTTTAAAGAAAGCCCATGTAGACCCAGCTCATACCTTTCCCCAATATTGGAATGAAGGGACTATAAACTTCACACCCTATAAAATTGGGCAAAGGATATGCAAAAAAATCATATTCAAGGGTCATCATGTGGAAAACAAATTTAGAGTCAGATGGGAGTGTCCTTTTGTAATAACGTATGTACATGCCAATAAAATTACTTATTGCATCAATCAAATAGGCAGCAAATCCAAATGCCCGAGAAGAAAGGGCCCATTATTCCCATCTAAGAAAATGGATAGATATTCCCCCTTACCTCCGAAAAAATCCATTTTTTATGGAGAAAGTTTTCCATGATGAAGAGGGGAGTGAATGTGGAGAAGACCAAGTGGTGGATGTAGATGAACTAGACACTGATTCCAGTGACAATGATGAGGAAGAAGAGGGGGGTTGGCAGGATTTAGAGGAAGAGGAAGAGGGGGACAGTGAAAGTGAATTTGAAGGTTTTACTGAAGTAGATAGTACTGATAATAATTCTTATCAATTGCTTACCCAAATGTTGTCCACCTTGGGAAAATTAAGGGAGCAAGTAGGGGTGAACTTCAGTGGAAATGGGAATCCAGTATGTGTAGGAAGTCATAGGGAAGGTTTAGTAGATGTCCCAACTTTAGAAAAAAATCAGACCCCCGAAATTTCCATAAATAATCCTATAACTTTTAATGATACTGTACCAGCCTACACTTCTTGTGACACAGCTTCGTCTTTAGCTGTTCTTTCTGTTTCTTCTTCCTTTTTCTGATCTTTGTACTAGTGTATACTCGGTAAATTTCCTTCGTTGCAGATGTGCCACCTTGAGGGAGCAAGAGCCCTAACTTTGGTAAATTAGACTCCCCAAATAAAGCCGCAGATTTTTCTGGATGTACAAACTCACATTTTCAATGGAATGCCATTGAAGTGCGGAATAATCCAATCCTTGATCGGGTGTTTTCACCAAGAACCCCAGAAATGGAATGGGATGATTCGTCACTCATGTTTACAGAACATGAGAACAATTCTGTCCAAGAACAATCATATGCCGGATTAGGTAAACAACCTAGCATAAAACCAACATTCGGAATTGGAAAGAATATGGAAATAATAGAAGAAGAGTACCTTGATGAGGAAGTGATAGAGGAAGAGACTCAATCACCTAGTACATTATTGCAATTTTTAAGAGAAAACTATCAACTCACCAGCATCTCTTCTATCCCCCGCATTCAAGATTTACCACCATTATATTCTGTAGAGAGTGAAGTTGTGTTAAGGAAAGTCACCAGGAAAAAACCTAGTGAAACTGGAGTTTCCATGATAGAGGAAGAAGTTAATCTTATGATTGATACGCCTGTACGAAGGCCTCATACCCGATCACGAGGGTTGGTTCAGGACTACAGTTACATAATGAGTACGTCATTGGAATGGAACCGAAAGAGAGAGTGAAAGATAATAGTTGGCAATATTTATTTTCTTCTCATGTTTCTTTGTTCTTCTCTTTTACTCTTGTTTACTTTCCTTTCAGAGACAGCAAACACTTTTCATAAGCCCATAAATTTGGAGTCATTTCTATTTTTATATTTGTTTAAAACATTTTTGTGAAAAATTTATATGATTAGTATTATTATGACCTCAGATCTCAGTCATGATGGATGGTGTATGACTGGTTGAATGTTGTGTCCCAGTTGTGTGATATTGACTGAGACTGTGGGAATTTAAATAAAATTTCATATTAACATTACCTTGGTGTTTGGTATCATTGCAGATAATTGAAAAAGAAAAAAAAAAGAATGCCTGAAGTCAACTTGTTGGTGGTGGGAAGTTCAGAAGTGAGGATGTTCTGGGAAGGAAGGCAATACCTGCAGAGAAAGTACGGTATCCGAGTCCGTGTTGAATACCAAGCGGGGGCCGTATTAGAAGGGTGCCTGGAGCAAATTAAAAGATCAATGAAACCCACCACTCAAATACTAATTATATGGGCACTCACCCCATATGCTTGGAAAAGAACCCCCATCCGTGCAAAGAACAAAAGAGAAACTACGATTTTTTGACCTAGTAAATTTTTGTCTATTGACCATATTCCAGGGCTTAAACTGTTATGCAAGCCGAATTCCTAACACGGGAAGAGGAAGAGAACAGAGGAGCCGAGCTGCACATACAAAATACTTGAAAGGGGAATCCTCCCGTTTGAAGTCAATCTTGATACCGGAAGGTTTGCACGGTAACCAAAGATTTCTACATTTCTATATGCTGAGTAACCGAAGGATGTTGGACCCTTTTAATACCATCGAGAGAGAATATCGACTTCGTGAAAGAAAACAACATCCTCACCTACCGAAAGCATACCTGAAGGAAAATCCTCGGCCATTGTTGCAAATTGACACTTCAAATTTTGTCCCACCGGCAGTTTCTGCCCCAAGGATTGTTAATCAGGATTCAATGGAAAACCAATACCGACTTGGTGATCTTTCCCAACCCTCAACTTCCCATGAGGGAAGAGTACAACCAACCCCACAACACGGTTATACCCTATACCCGCATGTTCCCCCTTTAGATATAAATTCGCCTGTCACTAACCCTTTTTTCCTTCCTTCAACCTTTCCTAGTAGTTGTAGTTCTCACATGATAGATCCCAATGCTCACGCCTGGGTTCGGGAATATATGAATGAAAGAAAAAGGAAGGGCTATGTACACAAACTAAAGAGATTACAAGATTTAGAAGAATTATCCTTAGCCATAGACCATGAAAAAGAAAAAACAAAAAGATTGAAGAAATAAACAGAAAGGACGGAAGAAATGGACTTGGTGGGGAGGGGTGTAATGGAGTGAAAGACAATTGTTGAGTAGTTAATTCGAAAGAGTCCATCTCCTCACCATTGTCTGCGATAGATAGTGTACAATATTTTTTCCATGTTCATTCATAAAAATATTTTTTTAAATAATAGATTTTATGCGCTGTTTATATATTCCAGGAGTTGTAATAATATTTTGATCTGTAAAATTTCTAATAATTAATAATGTCTAAAAACAAAACGTAAGAAGAAAAATCTGATTCTGACAATACTTATTTTGAAAACCAACCCGAATTTGACTTTTGTGAATACTCTGAATTGCCTGGAAGTAAAGAGGAACATTCTATCTGTCCCAAGATAGTTCTTTTTATAGGTTCAGGTAATGAAAAATTAATAATGGGAAAAAAAAATTACTTTAATGAATAATAAAGTGTGTAGTGAAAAATAAATGTGATAATAAGATTACTTTTTATAGATTGAAATTAAGACTAAAAGTCGAAGGTGAAGCAGAGAAGAAAAGGAGAAAACATCACAAAACCTTAGAATAACTTATCTTGGTTATTCCTTTCATAAGGTCAAAAAAAAAAAAAAAAAAATATTAAGTATATATTATAGTAAAAATACTTATCTAAACACATATATGAAAATATAATGGAAAATGTACATTAACAATGTGTTAATGTATAATATAACTTTTCAGGTTTTTTTTATGTTTGATTCTAAAACGAAAAGCTTTATTTTTGTGGATAGCTGCCATTTACGATTGCCTGCATCAATCAACTTTTATGAACGTATAATAAACTGAAAAACAAAATAATAGAAACCTAGAAGCCCAAATAGATTGGCAACGTATTGAAAAACCATTTAAAAATTCAGATGAGGAACTTATCCTAATTGTATGTTCTTCCTAGCTCTGTCCTATACTAACAACTTCTTTCCCATAGTTATTCATTCACTGCATTAGTTATCATACATTCCATTCCATTTATAGAGATAAAAGTTAGTTAAATTTAGTTAAACACATTTTTTTATTTTATAACAAAACTGGGACCGACCAGTTAATAATATACCAAGAGATTTTTTTTTTTTTAAAAATCATTAGTAACTATTATTTTAGAATAAAGTCAGTTACCACTCAGATTTGGAATTTATTACCTTATATTTTCTTATATACATACATGTTAGTAGTTTTTCTAGACTTTACATAATTCTTTCCTTTTGAATGGTTGTGTTTCTTTCCCTCCATATCGCTGCGTGTCCAGTTGAGTGTTGTATTTTGTGTTAAGATTTGAGAAAGCAAGAAGAAAATCTCTATACTGTTTCCCAAGTTCGGTAAGTGCAACTCTGTAAACGTGTATTGTGGTGTGGAGTAAATTTAAGTTTTGCGAGAATTCCTCTCGGGTGCCAAAAAGGGTTTTGCCCTCGCTTGCACATTTACACCTATTAGTCCCCTATAGTCATCCGTAAACACTCCCACCTACACCGATACCAAATTTTTTAAAGTAACTTAATCCCGTTGGCTTACATTTTTTTGAACGTTCAATTTCTGACTGTAAAATTTGGAATACCACGAAACCTTGTTTTCTTGATTTTTTAAATTTCCAATTAATAAATTACTAATTAACCATTAATTACATTTTTTTGGTTTATATTCTATATCTCTGTAACTACAGTTCCGATTTTGGTCAAATTAGGACATTTAACTCTTTGTATAGCATAGATCAACTTGTTATACTTAATTGTTCATTTATTTAATTACTTACATAATTAAATTAAGTAATTTTTGATTAGTAATACGTAATATTTTGACACGGCGCTTCCCGATAATTTTGTTTCCATAACATTGATATGCTGCTTATCACAAAGTTATGTTTTCAAATGCACAAAACTGCTTTTCAATGTATTTTCCCGCCTTTTCCTTTATGCTATTTGGTTTGTTTTCTTAAATTTATTTTCTTAATCCCTAATTCAAACCATTAGTAACATATTAAGATGGTAACCAAGGTACACGATATATATATATATATATATATATATATATATATATATATATATATATATATATATATATATATATATATATATATATATATATATATATATATATATGTGTGTGTGTGTGTGTGTGTGTGTGTGTGTTAATTGTGGTGTTCCTAAGGGTTCTGTTTTATCTCCTACTTTATTCTTACTTTTCATCAACGACCTCCTCAGTTGTACTTCTAACTCTGTTTATTCTTATGCCGACAACTCAATTCTGAATTCTTCTACGCATTTCAAATCTGCTCCCTCTTTTGCATCTAGAGTTGCTTCTCATCTTCAACTTTCTGATTTCATTCTTGTCAATATGGATGAGATTTCCAGGTGGGGCTACCGCAACCTTGTGAAATTCAACTCTTTGAAAACTCAACTTCACATCTCTCTCTCAAAAACATTTCCCAACTTTCCTATCTCTTTCGACGGCTCTCTCGTCTCGCCTGTGAACAACAAATATTCTTGGTCTGAACATAGGCAATAATATATATATATATATATATATATATATATATATATATATATATATATATATATATATATATATATATATATATATATATATATATATATATATATAAGGTGGCCTCTAAAAAGCTGGGAGTTCTGTTCAGATTGCGGGAATAATTTTCTTCCAAAAAGTTATTCGTTATATAAAAGTCTTACAAATCCTTACATGGACTCCTGTTCTCACATTTGGGGTTTCATGTTGCGAATTTTGTCAACTCACAACCAAGTTTGGTTTTAACTCATTAAAATACAAATGAATGACAGAAGTTTCCCCTTTTTTTGTGATTGGGTGCTCGATCAAAATCAAAATTTACATGCATCTATGTTAATAGCATAGTTTTAATCATTAAAATTTATTTTAGAGCCTATTTTTTCCATCACTTATCTTACTAAAATGTTGACAATTTTTATCATAATTTTCCTTTCTTTTGGTTATAAATTTTTATAACATCATTTGGTACAATTTTTAATAACAAATTCTTAATCTACACATTATTACCTTTCATTTGGTGTATAATAACCCCTAATTCAGAAGTATATATATATATATATATATATATATATATATATATATATATATATATATATATATATATATATATATATATATATATATATATATATACCTTCTGAGAATTTTCTAATTTACATATTACTAACTAAATGTAAATTTTTCGGTATTAAAAATAAGTTTTTCATTTACTTTATTATGTCATTTTGTTCTTGAAACATTGATATATTTCTAATCCAATGAATTAGTCATTTTAATTAGTCAATTATTTTAATTATTATAATTAAAAAAGTAGGCCTTTTTTCCATATAAAAACCCTTATATTTTTAAAAAACTACTTCTCCTATTGAGTTGAAGACTTGTAAAATTTATTTAATGTATCTTCTAGATCATGCTGAGTATTAAACCCATTTAGGAATCTTATTATTTATTTAGATATAAAATTAACTAAATATTAAATACAGAATAACATTGTAAAATGGCGCGTGATTATCACGTGATTTAGATGCCGCCTTTCACTCTCCTTTATTTTAAGCAAATATTTCTTAATTATATATAATTTGTTTTATTTTTTTTTTTTTTTTTACATATTTCAATTTGTTTTATTTTATGAAAAATTATACAATAATTTCAAATCTCTTAAAAATCTAATTAATTTTCTCAATGGAAGCATATTTGAAAACTTTCCTCTATTAAAGGAAACATTATAGAACGTTTGCAAACGTGTTTCGACGCTTGAATTTGCTTTTATATATATTGTAAGCGGGAGCCTTGCGTCAGACATTGTTTAGATCTTATACAGTGAACTAGTGTTTAGTGCTGTTCTAAAATTACTTCATTTTTTGTTATTTTATGAGTTATTTCATAACTTGTTTCAATTAAAACATAATATAATTAATTGTCATTGAAATTTCTATTGATAATTATTCTCAAAATCAAATTTAATTATTAATTGATAATTATTGAGATATCGATATTTGTGATAACGCGTGGCTTACATCAAGATAGAGATATTCATCTTCATTGTCAGTCAAAGGGGCTATTTCAATCTGAAAGTTTCAACTATTCTGGATTAACATAAGTATCTTGTATCAATATATATTATATATATGTATATATATATATATATATATAATATATATATATATATATATATATATATATTATATATATATATATATATATATATATATATATATATATATATAAAAATTTTTTTTTTGCAAATTTTCTTTATTTACTTTATATATGGAATTTGCATTTTTGTATTCAAATTTCATTTTTATCTTTAGAGAAATTACATTTTTCTGAAGTCACTCCAATTTCTAGACAAATCTTTATTCTAGAATATTTTAAATTCCTGGAACAGGTTCCAGGTTCTAAAAATCTAAAGTTGATACTATATAAATTTTCATTTTTATAGAATCAACAAAATTCTTAGAATAATTTCTAAGTTCTAATTATCTAAATTTTCTTGAATTTATTTCTGGAAACAAAATATATTTATTTGAGTTTTACATGTCTAATTATACTTCATTAATATTGAAATCTGATTAAAGTAACGATAATCAGTTACATTATTTATCAGTATCGGTGTCTACTATACTATAATCGGTTTACTATACAATTTATAATTGTGACTGGTAAAAATTAATTTGTGTCTATATTATAATAAATTAAATTATTATAATTTCTATAAACGTGATTGGAAATTGTGTACTTGACAGTGATCGCTGGTCAAAGGTGACTTCAAAACAACAAAGTGTTGTTCGTCCTCAGTACCAACATATAACTTACTCATCATTCTAGCAAAATTTACTGTACACATATTCTTCAAATCACTATAATAATTCTTCTTTAACAACTATACTAGGTTAGGCTCAAATTAATTTTTCTAACTTTTTATTTTCATTACATTTAGAGACTAGCACTTCTTGCTATTATTAGTCTCTCATTTCTATCTTACATCTTCTCTAATCACAGTTCAATTTTGGTTCTTCAATACAGTGAAATAGCAAGTTCTGTGGTTAATTGTGTTAATATTTCATTGTATAGAAGGAGGATTTGTCGTTTTCCCCCCTTCTGGTAACAACATTCGCCGGGTTAGCTTTAGTTGCCAGAAGAAAAAGCGACATCACCCTTCTTTTGGATAAGGTTGAGTCTAAGGCTGAAAGACTAATAAACTGTCCCCGAACTCCCTTGACCCTCTTTCTCTGCGAGGTTACGTTGGTGAACTTTCTCTGGTGCTCGAGGTAACAAACTTCTCGCATTCCACCAACATTGAGTCGCCCTCGCAGCACAAGGGGTGCCTTGCTTGCACCTGAACTTTGTGTGAACATTTCAAACTCAAAGTTTGCACGTTGTGGTACCTATTCCTTTCAATGTACCTCTGTTCTGTGCAACTCTCTATCTTCTGATTTTCCTGTTGTATTTAAAAAACCTCTCTCTAAATCCGTAAGTGATGGTATATATATATATATATATATATATATTATATATATATATATATATATATATATATATATATATATATATATATATATATAATATATATATAATATATAAAAAACACTTTATGATAAAATATTAAAAATTTAAAAATTAAGAGAGATTCAACAAGAAAATTAAAAAAGAAATAACAAGGTGGAGAATAAAAACACGCGTAAACGTTTCAGAGCTCAACCTCGCTCCCTGATCACTACGCTAGTAAACAGAAAAAGAATCAACAACATATTTCCACACTCCGATGAAACAAAAAAATTTCAGACCTATATATATATATATATATATATATATATATATATATATATATATATATATATATATATATATATATATATATATATATATATATATATATTATATTATGGTTAGTTGCCACAGATTTCCGGCAACTAGCAAATAATGAAAAATTAGTCTATAAATTAACTTAAAAAAATTGATGAGTGTTATCTATGTCAAAAAATCCTGATGAAATGTTAAAATTATTTAAGGTTTTAATGAAAAACGGTTCTATTAGTCTATTTAATTTCTTTGACTTGGAATTGAAAATAAAGCTTTCACCCGTCCAATCTATCAAATGTTGCTGAGTAATGTGTAAAACAATAGCATTGCTCTGATTTCGGCTTTATGCTGTTCGAGACGAAATGCGGGGTTTTAATGGTTTCGCCAAAGTAAGAATTTCGGCAAGTGATACAGGGGACCTTATACACTCTGACACTTTTTTTATATGAGTTGTTGTTGAAAATTAAAATGTTGCAAATCTTATCCGGAAAGCTAAAAACAATATGTAAATTGTAAATAGAGGCCATAAAATGACGAAGAGAGAGGAGAGGCTCAGCAAAGGGAATCACAATTGCATTTTGCGGATAGGTATAAGGAGTCATATTCGGGCCGCTATAGAATCGAAATTTGGCTCTATGATATTTGTTTAGAAATAATAAACTGGATATTCCAATGTTTACCTATTTTTACTAAAGTTTTTGATAATTGTTTAGTTCGTGGTAAGAAATTATTTTTTTAAAACCATAACAGCTATGAATTCAAATTAAACACCTATCAATTAAAAAGGTTCTAATAAAGCCAGGTAGACCTCCAAAAAATAAATAAGGTAATTATTTGATCCTGTGTTTTCACTATATTGAAAATAAAGACAAAATATGCTAAAATGCAAGTAATATAAATACGAAATAAAAAGAAAAACCTCTTAATTTTTTTTTCAGAAAAACATATTTTTACTCTAAATGGTGAAGCAACTGTTCTTCGACTGTCTTTCATTTGTACAAAAATAATTGAATACCCTGGCAGGTTGTTATATTTGTCCTTCGACTGCATAGACTTTAACTACATAGACAGCGCGCCAGATTCAAAAAGTGAGCCATATTGAACCTTCTTTTCCGAAGCCGTAGGGACCGCCCTAACTCATTATTGTGTTTATTATTCAACTGAAAAGTGATCGCATAATAAAACAAAATGGAATTTTGTTTAGCTCTTAATTGTTTAAATCGATCAACTTTAAACTGTGGAATCATTTTTTTGGTAAGTAATTTAAAAAAATATATATATTTAAAGATGTGCCACCTCATAAATAAGTTATTTTGATAACTACGGTAGGTAATTAACCAAAAAATAGGTTGACCATTTCGTTTACTGTACTTAAGATTGTAAGTAAATTATGAAAACAATTATTGCACTTTTTGTTACTCAAAACAGTGAAACAAAAAATAATGTAATTTTATACTCAATATTAATTTCAGTCACCTGGAGAATTTGCTATCAATTTAGTTGTTTATTTTGTCATTCAGTAGCTGAGTTCGCCCCTTTTGGGAGTCTAAAGTAGACGGGGACAAAAATCCACAGGAAATTTTCGTTTGCTTCGTACTCACGTTTTCAACACGAAACTCCTGAAAAGTGGGAAACCTCGCCAGATATTAACCTTGGTAAGAGTCAATAATTTTTTTCCATTTTTTGTAACGAGCCCCCGTTCCATAATTTGGTAGCAGAGCGTAGTTATTCCCTCTGAGGTGGCTACCTCTGCTGCTGAGTGTTCTGTCACTCTGATTGAAGTTTTGGGATAATTCCCTTTTGATATTTTGCTTACTCACTCATTTCATTCTGAAAGAAGAAAATAAAATGTTGCAAATCTTATCCGGAAAGCTAAAAACAATATGTAAATTGTAAATAGAGGCTATAAAATGACGAAGAGATTTATTGATTATTAATTAAATATATATGGAAGCTGATAAGTCTTTATATTGTTTAGGATTAATTTATCAAATCTTTAGAATTATTTGAGTTAGTTATCCTTGATTAAAAGAAGTTTGCAGGATATTTATATGTTTTATAAGTCTTTATTAATTATATGTTAATGTTACGGATTAAGAAACAACGAAAGACAAACCAAATATGAAATTTAGAAGATTATTCCTATTGAAATCCGACTAGAAAGTTCAACAGAGAAGAACTGGAGAGAAGTTAAACTCTCTAGGCAACTATTGAGAAGGCTCTGTAAATGATTGCTTTTGATCATTGGCCAGTTGATTAAAACTGACTCAATAGCCAGTACCAAGCATCTAGCTTATGTACTTTAGAAGGAGGAAGTATTGGGAGAATATTGGTTCTCCTGTTGAAAAGTTTTAACTTAATCTATACTTCTAAAGAAACGTTTCAGCTTTCTGTCGGAGGAATTAAACCTCCTTCAGATATAGAACTGCTTGTGGTTCAAATAAGAATCCAATATAAATCTTAGAGAGTTGTCTTTTTTATAGCTTCGGCTTTTGAAATGATAGATGTATCATTTCTTGTAAATACTTAAAAACCAATGCATAAATATATTGTCAATATATTTCATGCCTTAGAATAGCTCGCATTAAAGTCACGTTAACAAATTTGTTCATTGTAAATAATTATATTTTCTTTGATTATTAAATAAATATATTAAGTTACATTCTTTTTGTTCAAGTCACATAAATTGGAATTTGTTTACTCACTTATTTTTATTTTTCGTTTAAACTGTCTGTGTTCTTTAACATATACACATAAATAGAATACATATTGCACAGATCAGTCATATATATATATATATATATATATATATATATATATATATATATATATATATATATATATATATATATATATATATATATATATATATATATATATATATATATATATATATATATATATATATATATATATATATATATATATATATATATATATATATATATATATATATATATATATATATATATATAATAAGAAAGAAAAGAACAAGAATACCTTGAAACCAAAAGTAAAATACCATCTCTGAAACAGGTTTAGGAGTTAAACAACCTTCAAGATCTAAACTCCTAATCCTGTGTCAGCCGTAACCAAACAATATCAAAGCCAGCTAATTATGTGGTAATTTTGTTCACTTTATACTCATATTATAATCTGACGAAAGAATGTTAACTGTGATTCAGTATAAAAGCTCACAATTGTGGTTAAATGAACTGGAATGCCTCACTTGCCATTCCTCTACATTCATTGACTACCACCAAATCTACGTATTTATTTGAGGATATTCATAAATTTATTTTTATGTATAGTATATTCTAAAATACCTTTTTGTTAATGATTCATCATACTTTTTTTAAAGAAACAGTAAAATTCTAAATTATTTAAGTATTATATTTTAATTTTTTAATATAAAAATCTCACTTTCTTACAACATAGTACAAATGCTAATATAAAAACAATATATCCTATCATGACAGAAAAAAGGAAAAAAATTCTATACCCTTTGCAAATAGTATAATTTTTATAGTTCTTTTCCTTCACATTTCTTGTCTCACCTCTAACATAATGTTTTGAATATTAACTGAAGCCTCATAAGATCTTAGAGATTATCGTTATTACATTTATTATTATTATTAGGTGTCAGAGGTTGTAATCTGACCCTTATATTAATTGCTTAATCATAGTAACTCAAGAACTGATTTCTTAACTGATTTAGATTATTATTATAATTTAGATAAGCCATTAACTTTAATTTACCTAATTTAATAGATCACGAGTATCACCGATCCTTCCCAAAATTTCGAAGAAATTTCACAAACTCAAGATATTGCAGCATTTGAGGAGGTTATTCTAACAAGTGAAGAACATTTTTCTGCAATGGATGTTGTTACTCCCAAATTGACAAGTAAAAATAATAAAGAAATTTCTCACTCAACCATCATTAATGATCATAGTTACGATATTCCTTTGCAAACTAAGAAATTAAAAGATTGAAAAATAAATGCAGTGCTTACCAGAGTTAAATTAAGAAATCAAAATCTAAGGTAAGAAGATCAAAAAGGAAAACATCAAGTATTCCTTCAATATTAAAGAAACTTAAGAAATTACAACTTATAAGTAATAATTTTGATGATATCTTAAGCCAACACTTCCATCCTGTTATGTCAAAATTACTTAAAAACTCGAAAGGAAGAAATCGTTTTGTCAGTAAAAATAAAGAAAATAGCCAAGATGTCAAATTTTTTTGTTTGATTCTACATTTCTATTCTCAAAAAGCCTACAAATTCCTTCGAAATTTTATGACACTTCCCCATCCAGCAACTTTAAACAGGTGGGTCTCTGTTGTAAAATGTCCACCTGGATTTTTGGAAGAATCTTTTAATTTTTTAAAAGAGAAAGCTCTCACTGAACCTGTCATACTTGCTTTGGTATTCGATGAAATGGCTATAAAACCTGCTGTTGAATTTGATGGTAAAGAGTACGTCGGTGGTATTGATCTTGGTCACGGGAATGTAACTAACGATGACAGAGAGCATGATCAGAGTATTATGGCTAATGAAGCTCTCTTTTTTATGGGAGTTGCAGTAAATGCCTCTTTCAAAATTCCTTTGGGGTATGCTTTAATCAAAGGAATCAACAGCCTTGACAAAACAAATTTATTACGCCTATACCTTTCTAAACTAAAATCGATTGGTGTAATCTGCAAGTCTATCACATTTGATGGGACACAAACTAATTTGTCAGTGGCTAAACACCTAGGAGCTTGTTTAAAAATTGGGACAAATTTCCAGAATTATTTTATATGCGATTGTGACAGAATTTATATTTTCTTGGATCCTTGTCATATGTTGAAGCTAATAAGGAATACCTTAGCAAAAGAGGGAGAAATAAAAAATAAAGTCACTAATAAGTATATATATATATATATATATATATATATATATAATATATATATATATATATATATATATATATATATATATATATATATATATATATATATATAAATTATTTTTTAGTGCATTTAAGTGTGGAATAATTACCATTAACTTGTATTTTTTTAAAATATAGGTGATCAAGTGGCAATTTATAGTGGAACTCCATAATCTGCAGAAGAGAAGAGGGCTTACATCTTGCTAATAAGTTAAGATCTAAGCATGTTGAAAGGCAGAATCAGAAAATGAAAGTTTGTATTGCTGAGCAAACACTCAAGTCTTTCTGTAGCTAACAGCTTACAGTTTTGCTTTGATAATGCCATTGAGGGATTTTAGGAAGAGTAAGAAACTACTCGGTTTGTTTCTATAATTGTCAGGTATATTAATTTTAATATTAAGGTGTTTACTAATTAATTTCATTTTTAGGAATGGAAAATAGTCTCAACATCTATTTATTTTGATTATTTTATAAATTAGCTTAGTATTGTAATATTTATTAATTACTGAAACTATTTATTTATTATTTGATTATTCTTCAACATCTTCATATATATATATATATATATATATATATATATATATATATATATATATATATATATATATATATATATATATATATATATATATATATATATATATATATAAAACCACTTTTAAAAAATAAAATAAAAATAATGCAAGATTAAAAGTAAGGGAATATAGATAGTGTCCAAAACTTAAAAAATACTGAGAGATTAAAAGTTAAAACATATATTTCAAGACCCATCTAGTCTTCTACTCAGATATGATTAAAGATCAAGTAGAAAGTAAAAAGACAAAAAAAAAAAAAAAACGCACCACCTTATAAGGAGACGGGAAGGTGGCAAAAATACGAACAAATATATAGGTGGAACACGCAGGTGCGAAAAATTACGTGCACAATTATACAAATAAAAATTATACTAAGTAAAAATAGAATTAAATACAAAAAGACAAAGAAAGGAAAAATGATATAAGAAATATGACAATGAAAATAAATACAAAAACAAAAACAAGAATAAAAATGAAAACAAGAGCGAATTCGATAGTTCTCTTTAATAATTATAACATAAAAAACAATGATTTATTATATTCAAATATTGAAACAAATTTAATTTTTCTCCCCCGGTCTGTTAAACTTTTACGTGCTTATTTTAAGAGGAGACGTGCGGCTTTACGAAAAAAGGAAGTTATTTTCTTTTTGAAGGAAAAAGTTATCCCTAAGTCCATAATGCTTATGAACAATAATAATTACAAAAAGGAACCCTTTCCTGAAGTTTATAACATTTTAATATAAAAATAGGATATCTATCACCAGAAACGTTATGATTTTAAGTTATGCAATATTCACTACTGTAACCTAAAAGAGCTACTACTACCTTCTCATTTGTTCACGCCTAGTCAGACTCTTACAAGAATAATAACTCGTTACAGAAGTCATTTATAAGAAAAACTAACTAATCAATGCAACAATTCTATTTGGAAAACATACTCTAATACCGATTTAATTACTAATTTGTCAGATTACCAACCTACACAAACAGAATATGAACTTCTTGGATTTGGTTTGGGCTTTATCAGTAGGACCATCTAAAAATAGTATACTGCAAATTATATCCTTTTCGTACAAATAAAACTCTTATTCCGATAATCACAAAAAGTCTGAATAAAAACCTAGTAAATTTTCCACGTCGTTACCAAATTGCTTTGCATAAACTGAAAAATAATAGAAACATAAAATGTTGGTACCACTTATGAAAAATTAAATAAGGACCCACTCAATTCCCAAACATACTACTTCAAAAATCATGTCAAGAAACAAACATCTTCCAATTGATATATATATATAAACAGTTATTTAATAATAATCCTTCTTTACCATACTTTTATGGAATACCAAAACTACATAAACTTAATGTTCCTTTACGCCCTATCATCTCCTGTACAAATGATAACTTCTGTAAATTAAATAAATGGCTAGCAAAAATAGTCTCCATTAATAGGAACTATTTCTACTTCATATATAAAAAAAATTCTGCATACTTTAAAGAACGCATCAGTACCAACATCCCTTCAAAATCATGTCCTTATCAGCTTTGACGTTGTTAACCTATATCCTAATGTACCAATACCGCAATTCTTGGAATTCTTAGCAGAAAAATTAATAAACAAATTTACAGATAACCATCTTTATTAAGAGATGTCTGAGACAAAATGTTTTCTCTTTCAACAACAAATTTTATAAACAAATTTTTGGTGCCGCTATGGGCAGTAGCCTAAGTCCTATTGTTGCAAATATTTACAAATTCCTCCGCGTGTGCTACGACTACTTCTTGAGTGACGGTGTGACCTCCACACGCGACATTGTTGGTTTGATGCCTAATCCTCCAGTGTTTAAAGGAATAGTGTTTGATGTTACTCGCGTTAGCGCTTCAGGGTTTAACTATCAAACATTGGAGCGTTGTAAACATGGATATATAATGAGTGGAAAATACCAAGGAATGTCAGTTAGCTTTAAGCCAGTGCCAGTGGTGGTGTTTGCTAACTTTTATCCAGAGAAATCTAAGCTTTCAGAAGATCGTTGGGATATTCACAATATTGACTTAGCTGACAATAATGATTCGAAAGCGAAGATACAAGAGACGTACCCATTCGAGGAGAGGAAGGTCATATCCATCATTGATGATGAGAGAGCAAGGATGAGGCGCCCCAGTCGACAGATGCTTCTTCGTAGATATACTAGACCTTCAAGCAACCGGATTTGTTTTACTCATGAAAGTGTAAAATCATTTCTTGGTCAGGATACTTTTAGTGTAGAGTTAAGTGCTGGTAATTTAAGTGAACCTGAGAAAAGGTATATTCAATTATATAAGTGGTATAATGTTAAGTATGTCATTATTGATGTTATGTGCTTAACTCCTTTCCCTAAGCCTACTAAACCGCATGTTCCTTATTTAAAGTCTTGTTTTAATTCTGATCAGTTTGTTGATTATGGTCATGATGTTATTAAATCTAAAAGTTCCTCTGTAACCCATTTTCCTCATACTTCTTTTAGTAGAGTATTAAAATGTAAACCAAAAGTTGCTATGTATGTTAATTCTACGACACTTGCAGTTACTTCTGGTAAGTCTAATTTGTTTTCAACTGAAACATTAACTGTATCTTATGGTAAGTTTGAAATTGCTTCTATATACGACTTTGCTGGTCGTGATTCTTCTGAGGTTAATTATGCTATTAATGTTAGGTATTGTATTGATTTGTATGGTGAAGATGTTGCTATGATACATAGTCATCTCAAACCACCTGAAGAAAATAAACCTTCTGTAGATTCTGCTTAAGTAATTGTATTTTATATGTAAGTTCCTGAGAAATAAAGAACAAAAAAAAACATGATAGAGTTACATGTTGTGGAAGATGTGTATTTATTCGTCTCCACAACATGTAGCTCCTTTGCTGTTTTTTACAATCATCAAAGAATATATAACAAAGCTCAAGATCATATGGTGGTGGGTAAGTGGGGATGGCTGGGTGGGAAACCTAACCTAACTTAAAATACAGTGTCTGTATATGATTTTACTATTGCCAAGTGTATCCTTATTTCAATTCATTCATTCCTGGTTCAGATATGTTGACATCATATTGGCAATCATACCTAATAATTTTCCTGTGATGTCATTTATAACACAAATGAATGATTTGACTTCTACTACAACTTTTACCTACGAACTGCAAAATAACTATTATTTCTTTCTTGGATTTATATATTATGCAAAATAATACTATGCTTACATTCAAAGTTTTCCGAAAACATACCACTCGAAACCAATTGTTACATTCTTTTTCTGATCATCCTGACTACATTAAAAAGAACAATTAATTAATTCTCACGACCTTTAACACTTACCGATCCTTTATATATAGATAATGAAATAAACCTTGGTTACCCATACGATTATATACAAAAACAATACCGTAAAGCAAAACTAATTTTATGACAATTATACCCCTCTATTCGTAACCAGCCCAAAAACAATAATGTTACCATATGCCAAATAGCTATTGGAGTTAAAATCCACTTTAGAAAATATTTTTTATATTAGCTTAATTTTTAATTTTCTCGACATTGTTTTCAAAATTAATTAAAAATAATACCTCTGAAATAACACATTCAAGAGGCGTATATAGAGTTCCATGCAATAATTGCCAAAAATCATATTTTGGTGAAACTATAAAAACTACAATTCCGAATCTCCCAACATAGATCTGATATACAACGAAATTACAACGCAATATTTATACACATCACAAATGATCACACCATAAACTGGGAAGATACTTGTTTTGTCTACCTCTCAAAAAATAATGTATTCAGACTAGTGGAGTCTTTCTTCATAAAAAATTATAATAAATTTAATACTGCTACAGGATTCTTTGATTTGGATAATTTCCCCTTCAATTACTTAAAAACTCTACTATAATATACACTTTCGAGATATGTTTTGTTTGCGTCTTTAATTTCTTAAATTTTTAATTTTTATTTTCTTGTTTCTTTCATTTTTATTATTGTTTTTGTATTTTTTTTCATTGTCATATTTTTTAATTTATTTTTCCTTTCTTCTTTGTCTTTTTGTATTTTATTCTATTTTTACTAAGTATATATATGTTTGCTTGTTTGTATAATTGAGCATGTGATTTTTCGCGTCTGCGTGTTCCACGTATATATATTTGCTCGTATGTTTGCCGCCTTCCCGTCTCTTTACAAGGTGGTGCGTTTGGCTTTCATTGTCTTTTTACTTTCTCGTTCTTTAATCATATCTGAGGAGAAGACTAGATGGGTATTCAAATATATGTTTTAAGCTTTTAATCTCAGTATTTTTTAAGTTTTGGACACTGTCCATATACCCTTACTTTTAATTTTTTATTACTTTAAATTTTTTTTTTTTAAATAGTGGCTTTAGGATTATTGATTAAATCAGAGAGCGTTTGATTAGTTCTCTTATATTTTATATATATATATATATATATATATATATATATATATATATATATATATATATATATATATATATATATATATATATATATATATATATATATATATATATATATATATTTTGAGGGTAAAATCTTAGTGAAGGGGGCCCATTTTTTTCCTTCTCAGCTCAACTACGAAAAGGAAAGGATATAAATTTTTTTTATGGTTAATCGACGAACGCCAAACGATTTTGTAAGAAAAAAAATGAAAAAAGCTTAAATTTATTATATATATATATATATATATATATATATATATATATATATATATATATATATATATATTATATATATATATATATATATATATATATATATATATATATAAACTAACAAAAATAATTATGACGTCAAAAGGTCGTCTGTCGAACGCATTGGTCGAACGTATAAAACTGTCCTTTGCCTATTTTAACGAGGTTGCTATTATAACTAGATTTTAAAAGATCTTGAAGCTAAAAATGGAATTAAGTTAAAATTTGTATATATATATATATATATATATATATATATATATATATATATATATATATATATATATATATATATATATATATATATATATATATATAGTGTGTGAAAAATTTGACCACCACTGACGGGTAGGGGGTAGGGGCGGAGTCCCCGTTGACAAATGTTCGTGTGTCATGTATTTGCAACTTGCATTACAATATGCATTATTGCAGTACAGCAATGAAGTTGTAAATGCATGCCACACGATCATTTGTCTACGGTTGGCGGAGATATGAATATAAGTGAAAATTTTATGACCACCACTCACGGGTCGGAGCCCCCGAAGACAAATGATCGAGTGTCATGCATTTACGGTTCCATTGCTGTACTGCAATGCAAATTATTATAATAATAGAAGTTAAAAATGCATGGCACAGGAACGTTTGTCTACGGGGGGCTCCGCCCCCCGTTTCCCCTGCCCGTGAGTGGTCAAAATTTTCACTTTTATTCCGATATCTCTCTCTCCCTATATTATATATATATATATATATATATATATATATATATATATATATATATATATATATATATATATATATATATATATATATATATATATAAAAGTAGTAAGGGACGCGCTTTCGGCCGGTGCCAGATTTAACTACTTTTCAAAGTCTGGCAACCTGTCCTTAACGGTCTTTTCTCCATTTGCGTGCAATCCTGCATTCTCAGGGACCTTCCTGACATTTTCTTTGTCGGTTACAATGGTAAGAGCAACACTTCAAAATCTTAGCATCATAACTGACAATGTTGCGCTTCACTATAAACGGCGGAGGAATTCCTGCACATATCAAACATGTTTAACCTTGAAAATATTGATGAGTATATATATATATATATATATATATATATATATATATATATATATATATATATATATATATATATATATATATATATATATATATATATATATATATATATATATATATATATATATATGTTGATCAACTTTTTAAAAGTTATTGAGTTAATTTTGTCATTTTAAGGATATAATGGTACATTCTTATGTATATTAACTTTATAATTAAATTTTTTTTAACTTTGTTTTCATTTCTCCTTGATGCCACACTATTTCATTTGTCTATGTATTGTCTTGAACTATAATAACTATAATTATAGGTATCATAACTCAACTTTAAAAAAATTTTTTTTTGGCATTTTTGAATGGCTGTATTTCTTAAAACAAGCAAATACCAAAGTTAATATTGCAGGTGAAGGAACATCTATAGTAGTAGTATAATGTGTGAAAATTTCAGATTTTTAGCACTTACCCCACCAGAGATATTAAGGTTCAAAGTTACCGATTTTCCGAAAAATTGATTTTTGAACACCCTGTAAATTGTTTTAAAAATATTTACCCAACTTCAAATAAGATTTAAGTTAAACCATACTTTAGTATGTATCATCACACAAAATTTTATATCGTTAAATTATTTCCTTCTTTTAATAATACACCCACGAAAATGGAAATTTCTTCGATTTTTAACACAATTTTTCGGATTCATTTTCATGGTGAAATATTATTTTCACAAAAAAAAACAGGAAAGGCCAAATGTACCTTAAAGTATCCCTAACAAATCAATCTCTATGAAATTTGGTATAAGAATTACCAATATGGAGATATTACTTAAAATGTTAGCCTCTATTAAGTGAAAATTTGGCTCCACCTGGTCTAACATTTTGGCTCACCCTGTTACAACCAGAGTAAATCTACAAAAAACGAATGGTGGTTTTGAACTTCCCAGGGATAACATTAACGCCATGCAAAATATAAAAGTTTTCTAAAATTATCGAGCGGCCAACTTCCATTATTTTGGTACGGAAAAAATTGGATTGACCCATATATATATATATATATATATATATATATATATATATATATATATATATATATATATATATATATATATATATATATATATATATATATATATATATATATATATATATATATATATAATTTTTTTTTTTTTTTTTTTTTTTGCAGATATTATGGTAAAGAAAATAGAAATTGATCGCAAATTGATGGGATTTTCTGCCAAAAGGGCTTTCTGGAAACTAACAAAAGATAAACAGGAAAAGTGGAAAAAAAGACAAAGGTAATAAGGAAAAAAAATAATAATAATTTCAATTTATCAGTAAATTTCATTTGTACCCTTTGGCTCCTGATACCCTCAAATATATATATATATATATATATATATATATATATATATATATATATATATATATATATATATATATATATATATATATATATATATATATATATATATATATATATATATATATATATATATATCACCCTGTTACAACCAGAGTAAATCTACAAAAACGAATGGTGGTTTTGAACTTCCCAGGGATAACATTAACGCCATGCAAAATATAAAAGTTTTCTAAAATTATCGAGCGGCCAACTTCCATTATTTTGGTACGGAAAAAAAATGGATTGACCCAACCATGATAAGAAGTAAAGCTTACAAATTGAATTTAGTATGCATAGTAAGTAGTTAAATGGCTTCTTCTGTATCTAACGTTGTGGTTAAACCTAATTCTTGTGGACTATGTGAAAATACTTTGAATTCTTTTTTAGTTTTGTGTAAAAATAAAGAAAATTTATTTCGTTTTCTTTACAATCAAGTTTTAAGTGAAAATAAAATGTGTAAAATGTAATACGCACATGTCGTACGATGCTAAGTATTGTACATTTAGATGTCGTAAAACTGTGTACGTTGCAAAAAATA
This sequence comes from Armadillidium nasatum, assembly GCA_009176605.1. Lineage (NCBI taxonomy): Eukaryota > Metazoa > Arthropoda > Malacostraca > Isopoda > Armadillidiidae > Armadillidium > Armadillidium nasatum. Next base: position 81,833 of record SEYY01003029.1, on the reverse strand, counting down.
AACACACCAAAACGGCAACTCGTCCTTACAAACTTTCTCAGACGAAAGGAACATTTTTCGATAAACACAGAATTAGTATTATCAAAATTTCAAAGGTTGTTGCCTACTGGGCCTTACTGCCGTATCCACAAACACATTTCTTCAAAGAACTTGATATTTCTTCGGCGACAGTAGTAGACTGGAGCAACTACCTACGAGAAACTTGTTTTAACTTTATTGAAAAAAATTCGACAAAACTTAGTAGGCAAACGCAAATATAAAAGGGGCAGAATTATAAAAGGTAATTGGATATTTGGTGCCATAGAACGAGACAAAAAAAAAAAAACTAATTATACCCGTAGAAAATCTGAGTAAAGAAACCCTTTTACCTATAATAAAATAACATTCTACCAGAACCAGGACCAAGCAATTGTTGGAAGGCGTATGAATGCTTAGAAACTGAAGGTTTCAAACACCTTGCAGTTAATCACTCAATTTCCTGGACCCTGTAACTGGTGAAAATACAAAACGTATTGAAAGATTATGGCGGGACGTAAGATCTGGTACTCCAAGATATGGAAAAAGAACTCATCACCTTCATGGACATATTGCGGAATTTCTTTTCAAAAGAACATTTCCCTCACATAAACAACGCATACATTATTTATTGCTTCCCATTAGCGAACTTTACAAACCTTAAATATACATTTTTAAGGTATTATATATATATATATATATATATATATATATATATATATATATATATATATATATATATATATATATATATATATATATATATATATATATATATATATATACTCTACTCTCTGAAGAGATTCATGAACCTACAAGAATGACTATGGAAAAGTGTTGTGTAATTATATATAAATAAATATATATATATATATATATATATATATATATATATATATATATATATATATATAATATATATATATATATATATATATATATATATATATATATATATAAATATATGATTTAAAATTGTAAATTGTTAAAAGTTGTGGAGCTAGTCGTATTAATTGTAATTAAAGTTTTTTTTTTTTTTAAATTGTTTTTGTCGTCCCTCAGGGTAGCGTAAAGGCTTTCTCACGAAAGAATCCCAGTTGCCGGGGTCATGTAACCTTGGTCTGGTAACAATAAATAAATAAATAAATAAATATATATATATATATATATATATATATATATATATATATATATATATATATATATATATATATATATATATATATATATATATAATATATTATAAAGTTTTGGGAGGCTTGAGGGATATTTGGAAGAGAGGAAGGTTGACAAGAGAAGTGAAGAAGAAAATGTTTGAGGGATGTTGTGTTCCGGTTGTTATGTATGGAAGCGAGGTGTGGAGGTTAAATGCGAGAAAGAAAAAAAAAGGTAGAAGTTTTCGAAATGAAAGGTCTGAGAGCGATATGTGGTGTAAGTAGAAGAGATAGAGTTAGGAATGTGAGAATAAAGGAGCAATGTGCTTGGGGAAGGAGTATGGTTGAGAGAGCTGAGCAGAACATGCTGAGGTGGTTTGGGCATGTTTGTAGGATGAATGATGAGAGATTAGCTAAAAAGGTGTTTATATCGGAAGTTGAAGGTGTAAGAGGGAGGGGGAGACCTAGGGGAGGTTGGGTAAGTGGGGTCAAGGACTTATTGAGGGATATGGGGTTGGGATGGGAGGAGGGTATGCGGTTGACGGAGGACAGGAATGAATGGAAAAGATTGGTGAGGGGATGAATGCTGTTAAGTTGTGACTTCTGGTAGTCAACACCCCACGTTTGTGGGAAAAGTTGTGTATAAAAAAAAAAAAAATTAATT
>SEYY01003029.1:32500-75000 GCA_009176605.1 Armadillidium nasatum | reverse complement strand
ACTATGAAAAAGATTGGAATGTTTTATTGAAGAATGATTGAAAAAGTTCCCTATCAACCGAATTACATCTCACCTCTCTAACCTACGAAAGAACGATAGAAATTTAATCTTGGTGATCCATTTCGGTCACCTGCTCGAAAGCCCGATTAAATTCCTTCAGAGCATCCTCTTTTGAGACGCTCTTTCCTTCACAAACCTCCAAAGTTTAGATGCTTGTACTGCATTGAAGGTAATGAATTCAGGTGGCATAGTCGACGTTGAAGCTGTTGGGTTATTACCCGTCGACTTCTTAGAAAATCCTTCCTGCTTAGCATCTTGACGTCGCATCTTCCTACGTTGATTAGTTTTCCTTTGTAATCTTTTAAATTTAGATTTAGAGGTAGATGCTGTTGTTGACGTCGGAAGAGTATTTGTTGGACAACTCTTCCGTGGTTTGGAGGTTGGTAGAGGACAATCCGTAAACGAACACTTCTTATCCCTTCTCACTCCGTCATGTGGTTGTGATGACTCAGAGGAAGTTAAAGGTTTGTTCGCCCATGCCCATGGAATCCACGAACACCTTAGAGTAGTATACCCTAGTTTCCGATTTACCTTTGGTTCGCTTCTTTAGTGTAGATAGTACCGTCCGTGGTTGGGGTGGACAAGTTTTTCGGTACTCTATCAGCCCTTGGATACCCGAAGGTCCAGGGACAGACTCTACTTCCTCAACAACCACTGATGTTGTAGTAGTGGTTGTTAGGGTGATTGAAGTTGTTACTGGTCTATCTTCTTGAGCCCGTCTGTTAAAGTTGGTTAGACTCAAAAATGCGAACATTTCTTCAAAGGCGGTTACTGTGTAATATAGACCATCAAAACAACAGATCCAAAGCATTCAACCTATCCGATCCTCCCATCCAGAATTGATGGTGAGGGTTGCCTTGACTCTTATTGTTGTAGTAACGGTCAAAAACGGTTTTCATTGAGAAAGTCCGCTTTTGAACCCAAAGCATGTTGTTACCCTGTAATTCAACCGTCTGCCCGAATATCTCACAAGCCTTTTTGTTAAGGAAGGCTCGTTGGAGTTGAGGAAGTTCTTCCAGTGAGGGTATTAGGTCACTCCGGCCTTGACGTTGGAGGAAGGCCTCATTGAAGGAAGCAATGTCCTTCATTGTAGGAATGACCAGATACACCCTCACGGAAGGGTTAGAACGAACCAATAAACTGACGATAGCGTTCATCTGAATAGGAACAAAGGACAAATTGCATGCTGAATTCCATGTAATGACATTGATCGAATAGACGTCTGTGGTTAAAGGGATCTTTTTCCAAATGGAACACGTTAGACCATATATATATATATATATATATATATATATATATATATATATATATATATATATATATATATATATATATATATATATATATATATATATATATATATATATATATATATTCGATCCACCGGACCGGATTTTAGAAAATTGGCGAGAAGCCGCCCTAAGGTCAATAAGTTCGCGCCTGAATGGCACGAAACATAAAGGTCAACCTCATAAATCTACCGCAGTTGCTCCTTCATCTGTTCCAGTATCCCTACTTCTGAGGTGAATAAGAACAACAGTTTTTTCTTTCCGGTTTATTATTATACCCAAGGAAGGTTTATATCATACTCAAAGAAGTTTATCATACCTACACCACTTGCCTACGATATTTGAGTATGAACCGACCGGGCCCCGGCTAAAAATCAGAGAAAACTGGGGTTTGCCTGCCGGGGTTAAAATGGCAAATTATACTTAATGGGACAGTCCAATTTCAATTTTTTTTAAATTTTCAGCCGATTCTCCTGAAATTTTCAGTGTATATAGTTTTTTTCCTGGTGAATAAAGTCCATTTCTAGCGCTTTTTCTGAGCCTATAACTGTTAAAAAAAATTTGGGGGGGGAAATTTGACCCTTTTTTCAAATGAATTGCAGAGCCAAACCACTTTTTGGAATGACCTGAAATTTGAATTGTATATTCAGAATTTTATGGGATACAAAAGCTTCTAATAGACTTTTGTTCCAGAGTTATAGGAAAAATGTTTTAAGCCACAAACTGACCAACTATTGAAAAAACAATTTTTTTTTTGTAAATACACTTTTTCGGACAAAAAAAAACTACAAGTACAACATTTCTTATTTTTAGTACGTGTATGGATGGGCCTACAAATTCCTCTTTATACTTTATTCGATGCGATTCGTTGGTTTCGAGATATACTCTCAAAAAAGGTCCATTTTTGAGAAAATTTCAAAAATTCCCAAAGTTTGAGAGACTATATCTCGCTTCAAACAATTAGCATTTAATAATGCACTAAATAAAGGTTATTTCCCTGTTCCTCCTCTAAACAATATCCAAAAATAAAGAAATTAATAGGTAGCGTTATTTTTTAAATATTTTTTTCTTCGGAAGGGTACGATTTTTGCAAACTTTTTTTTCTATACTAATGCAAGAAATTGGGGCTAAGATTATTTACTTAAATTTTCAGCTCATGTGGACAAGTAGTTTGACCCCGCTATTCATTTTTTTCAACTTTGGGTCCAAATAACTTTCAAACCGCTATTTATAGACTCAGAAAAATGCTCGACATCAACTCAGAACTTCGGGAAAAAATGCATATATCCTGAAAATTTCAGCTCAATCAGTCAAATAATAAAAAAAAATTTTCAAAAAAATATAAGAAAATTTTTTTTTTTTTTTTTCAATATTTTCTTTTCTGTTTCTTTTGACCGCTCCTTTTCTGCTAATGAATGTTCGTCTTTGTTTTTTGATTTTAGATGCCCCATAAATATTTGGTTGAAAATTTTGATTTTTTTTTTTGTGGCAACCGGATGTCCTTTTTTAATTTAACTGACTGCAGATGTTACATTTGGCTATTTCGAGCCTATTCTGAAACATTGTAAAGTACTCCCATAGTACTGAAGCTGATATTTTAACCATATTGACTGAAGTATTAACAGAATAATAATTTTGAAATAACGTAGCTTAAATGATACAAATTTGATACACAGCAGTAAAATAACAATGTATAAATACATGTTATATTGATAATTTTAAATTTTACATTTTTTCAAACTTTACCTTAGGATCTTACTTAGTAAACCTGCTGAATCACTATTATGAATCCAAAAAAAAAAAATTTTTTGTTTAATTTTTATATTTTTTAAAAATTTTGTTAAATTTTTTCGTTGAAAATTCATATAATCCTTAATTTAAGTGAATGTTGACTATTCTACTCCTTCCTTATAATTAAATAAACCTCAATTAAATTTATATCTAATTTTCTTGAACCTAAAATTTCAGTGCTTTTGACCTCTTTACAAATTTTAGGTCGGTCCCTATATTTGAGTAAAGATAGTCGCTTACAATATACTGTAGAAGTGAAGTGAAAACATTATTACTAAAAAACCGTGCTTGTGACATTCTTAAATTTGAACTTGTAAACTTGTGTTTAGTTACTCATCTTTTAAAAATCCAGAAATTTTCAAAATTTTCAACAGAGCATCAACAAAATTGTTAGAAATCATTGATTGAAATCAGAATTGAATCGAAAGATATTTCCAAAGGCTTATCAGTTTTCTCAACTCCAAACCAAGAATGAAGATCGCAATTGTTGGCCACAGTTACATTAAAAGGATGCAGAAGTGTTTCTTTACTGGAGCCATTGTTCGAAAGTTTTGCTATGGTGGAGCCCACGCAAGTACATTCCCTTCCTCCTTCGAGTTCTCTCAACTTCAAGAGTTTGATCCTGACATCATATACCTTCAAATTGGAGGAAATGATATTAACAAATATTCGAGCCCCGAAATCATAGTTCAAGATATTCTTCGCCTCGTCTCAAAATGGAATCGATGGATTACTGTACTTGTAGGTGAGATTGAGCATAGAACGAAGCCCAGGGGTATGTCATTCCACCAGTACGATAGACAAAGAAGAGAACTAAACAGCCTTCTTCAGGAGGAATTTGGGAGAGAACTTCTTTCGATTCTCCTTTAACATGATTTGTTATCTCTCACACGACGGTGTTCATTTAAATCATGAAGGAAGCAAACTCTTTTCAGAGACATTAACTTTCATCTGAAGAGGTACTTAAAATAAATAAATATTCTTCAGGCATACTCAAATGAAATAAGTTCAAATATAATATTAGTATTATTATTATTATTGGTATTATTAATATCATCATTAATGTTGTTTTGGTTATTTTGATTTTTTATTTCTGTCGTATATAGTTATTATTATTTTTATTATTATAATAATAATTGTATTTATTAATATTATTACTACTGTTCTAGTAATTAAAGTCAACTAAAATTATTATTAAGAAATAATAACACAGGCCTGCAATGGAAAAATTGTCTCTATGAATTTGTCTTATCTCCATGTATTTTGGTGTGCTGAATTCAAAATCACATCCATTTCCCTCTATCAAGTAGGTTTTTTTCACAAAGCCTCGTGCAATCATTTTCTTAGTTATTTTCTCTTGCTGTCTTTACAAGGCTGTGTTTGAACTGTTTGTTTGTAAATGTTACCCACAAATATTAAATAAGGTCAAGAACCCGTCATATATATATATATATATATATATATATATATATATATATATATATATATATATATATATATATATATATATATATATATATATATATATATATATATATATATATATATATATATATATATATATTATTTTTAGGTTCAACCTCAACATAATGAAGAACACAGAGTATAATGACAACCTGTTTACTCATGTTTCAACTTGTCTTTCTTGATAATCTGGGCTGCATCATTCTGGTTAGCTGTTCAGTACTGATTTGTTTATTGATGTGAGAAGACGTGAGGAAAGTGCTGAAGTGATTTTTTCATCGCGATCGATTTCAGCTAACACTGTGTTCATATTATGATATCTAATCGTCGTTGTCACACTAGCCCTAACAGTTATTGTTACATCTGCGTTAATTATATAGTGAAAAAACAAAAAACGAACATCATTACATTCGTTAAGACGGTTTATTTTACATATTTCGGTGTGAAACTGGGTGATCAGGATAAGGCATGGGCTCCACACACAGTCTGCTGCATTTGCTTAGAACTTCGACAGTGGTCTCAAGGTAAAAAGAAATCTCTCGTTTTGGAGTGCCTATGGTCTGGAGTAAGCCTCCAAATCATATTGACGATTGTTATTTTTGCTTGACCAATGTTGAGCGTTACAACTTGAAAAACAAAAAAAGGAATTTCGTATCCAAATCTTCCATCCGCAATGCGTCCTGTTGATCATGGTCCTGACGTCTCTGTACCAACTCCACCAAGTTCGTTAGATAATATTGCGACATTTTATGATAGACAGTGAAGGGAGCAGCTCTGGTGAAGAATTTAGTGGTTATAACAACGAACCTCAATTGTTCACACAACTAGAATTAAATGATCTTGTCAGGGATTTAGATCTACCGAAGGAGTTAGCCAAATTGTTAGGCTAAAGGTTGAAGGAAAAATTTATTACCACCAAGTACATCATTTTCATGGTATAGAAAAAAAAGAGAAAATTTTCTTCAATACTTTTCTCAAGAAGATGAACTAGTATTCAGCATTGATATCACTGGGCTGTTAAGTATGTTCAATGTAAACTATGATGTAAAGGAGTGAAGGTTGTTTGTCGATTCGTCAAAAAAAGGGCTAAAGGCAGTCCTCCTTCATAATGGCAATAAGTTCTCCTCAGTACCAGTTGCTCATTCTGTTTATTTGAAAGGAACGCTACGAGAATTTAAGTATGATTTTGTCGAAGTTAAAATACAAGGACAATGAGTGGTCTATATGTGGAGCTTTGAAAGTGCTTTCCATGCTTCGAAGCAACCCAGCATTGAATACGAAAGGAGTGGACGAGGAGATCTCGGTTTGAAATTGGAAAAAACGTCGTGAAGGAAATCCTTGTGAACCCAAGAACGTACTCCTGCCTCCACTTCACAACAACCTTGGCGTAATGAAGCAGTTTGTGAAAGTTCTCTCTAAGGAAGGGGAATGTTTCAAATACCTAAGGGACAAATTCCCTGCATTATCCGAGGCAAAAATTAAAGAGGGAGTATTTGTCGGTCCTGATATTCGCAAATTAATGGAAGAAAATTGGATGTTAAAGAAAAAGTGGCATGGCTGTCATTCAAGGAAGTAGTAAGTTCCTTGGGAACAATAAAGACCCAAATTTCAAGGATATCATCGAAGATATGCTACAAAATTTGAGAGAACTGGGGTTGTGGTGTTTAGGATTTTTTTTATTATGTAAGTATGTCTGTCAGTCTTAGAACAATTTTTCAGAAGGCAGGCAGACTTGAGGGTACGGTAGGTGAAGAGGGTCTCTTTTAGTGTTTGTATCATATTTCTTATGATTATTATAATATTTATTTATATATTTTGTTATATATCTAGATGATGGATGAATGGAAGGAATGAGTGGGGAGTGTTCAGGCGGCCTCAGTGAATCTATCTTTTCACCTCTTGTTTCTCTAGTATTAATTCTCTTCTATTGTCTTTTTTTTGTTTTAGTCGTCTGACATTCCCCACTCTGTGAAAGGGAGTGATTTTAGTTTTGTTATTGTAAATGGTGTATTATGATTTTTTTCCTTTTTAAGATAATAATTGAAGTTTTTTGTTCTGGTAGATTGAAGGAGTGTTGAATGAGACACAGTATTTGCTGTTTAACAGGTACTAATTTTTAATCACCTTATTATTGCCCTTATTTTATTTTTTTTTAATAGGATTATGAATATTGTTAATATTGAAATTATTCAAATAAAAGGGTATTATTATTATTGCTATTGTTATTATTATTGTGTTAAGAAAGGGTTTTTCTTTCCAGCTGGACTGTGTGTTGGGAAGAAAAACTAGACGGGACTCTGTTGTTTTTTTTTTTGACTGGATTAAAATTTTTATTTTGTTTGAAGCAGTATCCAGTTTTTTTTCTCTTGAAGCAGTGCCTTTTTTTATGGCTGGATATACGTTTTGCTTTAAGCCGTGTCTAGTGTTTTTTATGTTTTTGCTTGACACCTTATCTGAGAAATATCGGAGGGATTGAGCTACAATTTTGGTTGGTCATGGTCCAGTAGAAGATTTTTTACGCGTAATTGAAAAGAGGCCTGTGTTTAAAAGGGTTAAAAATAAATTGAAATTTTGGGAGGGTAAAATTACAATAAGGTAATTGTAAAATAAAACGTTGTTTTTTATTTTCATTGTTTTTGTTTTCTTTTATATTATTATTTTTTATATTGGGTATCATTATCACTAGTGTTGTATATTTTATATATTCCTGTATTAATATTATTTTCATATTTTATATTGCATATGCTGTATTATCGATACATTTATTACGAAGTTATATTTCGACATTTATTATTTTATAAAATAGAGTATTGTGTTTTGCTTTTTATTTCATCACTGTCTTTGTTAGAGAGCCTTAATTAGTTATTTTTTTTGTAACTGCCACAGGGTGTTCGATGAGCCTCAAGCTGCATTCTCTTCATTCTCATTTGGACTACTTTCCATTTCTTTCACCAAGATGTGAAAGAAATGGAGAGGAGGTACCAGAGTCGCTGGAATACTAGTGTGATAGCGGACTACTGCTGGGGTTTGCTTCGAGAAACTGAAGCAGCAATATATAAAAGGAAAAGTCTGAAAAGAAGCTTTCAAAATCAGCTAAAACCTATACGGCTAGGTAAGGTCGACTTTAAATTTGCGCCCTACTATTAATTTGTAAGTTTCACTTTCATATATTTCTTTTAAACATATTTTTCAAATTATATATCCATTTAGTTTCAAATTTTTAAAAAAATGTGTTTCAATTTAAACCCTTTTAATAAACCATTATTGATATGTATTTACTGTTTTTTTTCTTCATAACTTATCATCGCGCTTTGTGAAAAATCCTTACGTGGTAGAGAAAAACTGCTGTCATATTTGGTTTCAGCACATAAAAAAACGTTATTTTCAGCAGTTAAACTAAAGACAATTTTGCAAAAGTTAAAAAATGCAGGCTTGTGGAATAGCTTTTTATAATAATTATTTTTAAATTTACTGAAATAATTTTTCAGTTACTTTAGTTGAAAATTTTAAGTTGTAAGGCCCTATATATATATATATATATATATATATATATATATATATATATATATATATATATATATATATATATATATATATATATATATATATATATAATGAGCTGGACATCATAGGGATCGGACGCTTTAATTAGAGTTGAGAGAAGAGTTAGAGGAGGGAGAAATCGAAAAGAAGAGTCAGAGGAGAGGTTCTGAAAGAGAAGAGGAAGATAAGGATTTGAAAGATCCTAATCTATCAGAGGAAGAATACGAATTTCGGTTCTGAGAAAGAAGAGTATTGCTAGAGAGAGAGCCCCACTTGGGAAATCTAAAAGATCTTCAGAGGAGCTTAGATGGATTGATCAGGGGATATTGTGTGATGTGCAGTGAGTAATTTGGTGAAGTGAGTAGACTTTGAACATTGCTCCTCACATTGTGGAGATTGATAAGTTTTTTTTAAATAATTTTTTAAAAAATATATTTTTAAATAATCTTGCGTGAAGCAACAAGTTTCATTTTTATTTCTTTTTGAAGAAACTAAAATATAATTTATGATAAATAAAAATATACTTAAAAAAAATAAATACACTTATTTTTATAAAAAAAATAGTCCTTCACAATATTGAAAAGGTTAATTAAATAAACAAAATTCCAGTCTTGGTTCTTTTGAAAATTTAGATAAATAAATAAATTTAAAAAAAAGTGAGATTATAGTGATTACATATATATAATATAGGGTTTATTTTAGGTTCTTACCAGGAAATTATTTTTTTAAATTATTAGTGAAATTGTTAATGTTTAGAGTGTTAGTGTTTCTTTGAAGTACTTACAATCTAAAATAGGGGTATATTTTAGATTATTGTGTTTTCGTTTGTATTATTGTGCTTTGTTATATTTTTCAGAGTTTTTGTATCTATATGTTTTTAGTATTTTATATTTATTTTAGTTATAGTGCTATATTTATAAATTAGTAATAGTGTTATATTTATATATTTTGGTGATTGTGTATATAAAGCGCCATATTTTGTATAAGTCAGTGACTGAGTGAAGTATTACTTAAGTGTATACATTCTATTGTTTCTATTTTTTTTTTTTTTTTGGTGTTAGTTATTTATTCTAGTTTTTTAGCTTTTATCGTTTGTTATTTTTTACTTAGTATATTATTTCTATTTATTTATTCAGTTAGTATTATTATTATTTGTTAATTTGTTTATTGATCTGTTCTTTATTATAGTATTAGAGTTGATTTTTTATATATTTGTATTTATATGTGATAGTATAGGTTTTTTATATATAGATATTTGATATTTTTTATATATAGATATTCTATTTATAGATAGAAATTTTAAAATATATAATTTGGAATGGTTTGGGACGAGGGAAGAGGTTGCGAGGGCAGAGTTTATCCCTCCAGTGGGGTGGAACCGAATAATATCGAGGCGGAGAAAATGGAAGAGATGTTCTGTTGTATGTAAAATTGAATGTTCGAATGTAAGAGAGTTAAATGATGATATAAAGCAGTTGGAAATTGGAGAGATTTGCAAAGAAACCACGCAGAAAACGTCTCCCGCAACAATGCTACCTTTGTAACTTGATAGGACACTGCGACAGAATGTCGAAATGCTACGAAAAGACAATGTACGAACCATAATCAGCCGTGATTAATACAAACTGTTAGATAATACGTTCAAGAACCCTTAAGCTAGATCTCGTGAAATTACAGACGGAAGGTACTTCTTTAAATGACATATGAAAAAAATGCTATATGTTCAATGATACATACCACAAAATGTTATGTTTACCCAACTAAATGGTGTTTTGTATAAAGTTGAGCAAAACGAGGAAGGACAGATTAGCAAATTGGTCGTCCCTACTAAGTAGAGGTAAGTTAAGTGCAAATTTAATGTATGCCGGACATGATTCCGTATTGGGAGGACATTTGGGAATAAAGAAAGTACTCTATAAAATCAGATATCACTTCTATTGCCCACGACGTAACTCGTTTTTGTCATTCATGTGACGTTAGTCAGAAAACCATGTCGAACGGAAAAGTAACGAGATACCCACTTGTAGCTGTACCGTTGATAGATGTAGCGTTTGAGAGAAACCGTCTATCTAATTGGTCTGATTACGCCGCAATCAGGAGGGTCACGGGTATATATTAACTCTCGTAGATTATGCCACGCGATATCCAGTACCGTTACCCATGAAAAATATCACTTCGACTATGATAGCAGAAGGATTGGTAAACAATGTGTTGCCGACTAGGAATTCCAGATGAAATATTAACCGATTTGGGGACAAAATTCACTTTAGAATGCATACGAGATTGATCACGCCTGTTAAAAATTAAAATCCATACAATGGTGTCGTGGAGAAATTTAACTCAACGTAAAACTTAGGCATGTTAAAAAGATTATTCCAAGAACAGCCGAAACATTCGCACCGTTTCATTGGACCGCTCCTATTTGCTTTTTGTGAAGATCCACAATAAAGCACCTTTCGAACTTTTGCGTGGACGTACGATCAAAGGACCGTTACAAATAACCACAAAACTATGGACGGAAGAGGATTAGACGCCTGAAATTCGTTAAGTTATCAATATGTATTTCAATTGAGTGGAAAACTTGAAGGGACACTCATAATAGCAAGAAAATTTGGAACATTAACTAAAAAAAATTAATATAAATATGAAGGTAATAATAATTATATTATTAATAAAATAATAAAAACAAACATATATTCGAACATTTTTTCCTCGTATTATTTCAAAATTTCTTATATTACGAATCATGGAAAGCAGATTACAACATTCGAATGGGCTTGCAATTAATCTTTGAGTTTTCAAATATTCAACAATATAATAATCAAAGACTTTTTGCTTTTCTATTTACACAAGCGTACTTCATTGATGGACAAACAGACGATATATATATATATATATATATATATATATATATATATATATATATATATATATATATATATATATATATATATATATATATATATATATATATATATATATATATATATAAAAAGTTCACATCCCACGGGCATTGGCCCTATTCTAAGAGAGAAACTTTTCTAGTAGTATATATATATATATATATATATATATATATATATATATATATATATATATATATATATATATATATATATATATATATATATATATATATATATATATATATATATATATATATATATATTGTGAAGTTGTTTTATTTAAACTGTACTTCTCTGTCTTTCTTTTAAAAATGTATCATTAAAGTGATAATTCACTTTTATTTATTTATTTAATGTTAAATATTTTACTTTCTTAAAAGTTGTTAATTTTTTGAATATATAATTAGATATTATAATAATAACATAGTAGAAAACGTAAACTAAATTACTATTAAAAAAAAAAAGAAGATTTACTCTCTTACATCGTGCATTCGGCTTATCATCCTCTTACCCTTTCCTTCACCAAGAGTTAACTGTTACAAAAACTTTTTGACACCCATAATTACCCTTCTAATCTTGTTTCTCAATACATCTTTAACTTTCTCAAAGACAGGTAAGTATCATCGATATATCTGTTCTATCTGCTCCTAAAAGTATTGTATATTTTAGCTTCTCGTTCCTCAATCAATCTACCAACATAATGACTCGCTCGTACCTTCTATTCATTTTCCCCACATTGACTTTAGATTCAGCAATAGCACCTTTAAGATCTCCTTTTTTCGCTACAAGTCATCTCTTCCTCCATATAATACTCGCATTTGTGAGCCTCATGGTATTTCCGCTCGCACTTCTTTTAGCCTTTCCTCCCCACCCTTCTGTCTTCCGCAACCATTCATTCTTGCCAATCTTTTCCTCTCTTCAAACATTTTTCTGCTCATTCTTCACACTCCAATTCCAATCCACTCCGCATTCTTGAATCTTTAGATTCATAAATTAAAGCCAGACCTCAATAATAATTTTTCCACTATGCCTTTGCTTGTTACTTTTTTTTTAACCTTTTTACTTTTTATTCTTCCCGCTCCCATCATGTCGTCGTCTTTTTCTGTTCAACTCTTACATGCTTTTTAATCCTGATTCTTTTAGGCACCTTTGTAAGTGCATACCTCATCTTCGCTTTTTATAGTTTCATTTTTGTATGTGTCTGTATGTATATGTGTATATGCATGTCTGTGCATATATTTTTTTATTTTTTTTATAAAAAGTTCATATCTCACGGACATTGCCCTATTCGAGGAGAGGAACTTTTCTAGATAGTATATACCTAGGATTCCCAAGAGGAATCGAACCGGCGCCCTCAAGCACATGAGTTAATCACTCTACCGTTTGAGCCATATATATATATATATATATATATATATATATATATATATATATATATATATATATATATATATATATATATATATATATATATATATATATATATATATTATATTTAATATATTAATTTGATTGAACATATTCACAAAAATAAACTTGGAAGACATATAAAATAAATTCTTTTTAAGAAATTAAGGTTACGTTTATAGCAGACGATATTTTTTTTTGTGCTTCACTATTTTTTTTATTTATTTATTTATTATTAGTAGATTTAGAACGAGACTGATATAAATCGATATGAACTATTTATTAAGTTTATATGTTAATGTAGTATTTTTTTTTTAATATGGAAGTTTATTTTGTAATTAATATATTATATTAATGTATTGCATTATTTTATGTTAATTATTATTTAGCTTAATTTGTTTATATAAATGTAAGAGTAGAAAGAACATCATTTTATACTTTTGAAAACTGTTTAGCGTATATTTTTGTCTATAACATTTATTGGTATAAATTAATTTTAAATTAGTTATCCTTAATTAAGAGAAATTGTTAGAATATTTTATATATATTTTATAAAACTATATTTTATCTATTGAAAATGAAGATTGCAGAATATTTGAAGATCAAATAAATTACGAAATTTATGAACTACGTAACAAGTGATATATAAGCCGATTTTCCAACGCAGACAAGATGGAGAGAGGAGGCTAGGAGAGTAGATAGACTCTCTTAGGAAGACTGAAGAATAGTTCAATTTCTCCAGCTCTCTATGAAGATGGTTACTTCGAACCATCGATTGGTTAGCTTAAGCCAATCTCATAGCCCATCAAAAGCCTGTATAAGCTTTATTGAAGGCGAAGGTATATAAAGAGTAGATAAATTCTTTGTTGAAAACTTTGTTTCAACATATACCTTCAGATAAATGTAGATTGAACATTTATTCCTTCGGCTAAAAGGAAGCTAAACCTTTTAGTTAGACCTTTTAAAACTTATATACTATTCATATTTAATATATTTTAGTTTGTTAAGCACTTTAAAATTTTAAATTAATATTTTGTAATAAATGACCAGGCCTGAAATTTTGATCGCTTATAACCACGTCTACCATACTGAATTTCCTTTGTATATATTTTTCTTCTCTTGCAAAATAAATTTATTAATTATCGATTATCTTTTAATTAAGTTATATAAACTGGAAATTTGTCTTTTTACTTCATTATTTTTATTCTGTAATGTGGTCTCTACGCTCTTAACATAATACACTAATTTACAATAGGGCGAGAAACCATATTTTTACAAATATATATATATATATATATATATATATATATATATATATATATATATATATATATATATATATATATATATATATATATATATATATATATATATATATATATATATATATATATATATATATATATATATATATATATATGTGCGTGTGATTAGTTTTTCTTTTGTTTATTTTTCTCATCCCTCACCTTGCCTTTAAATATCCATTCCCCATTCCCATATCACTATGTAACTGCTTTATTTTTGTAAATATATTTAACGCTATCATACTTTTGTAACCATGTTTTGTTCCTGTAGATGCGTTTTTATGTATGTATCAGTATTTCCATTTTTGCTCAACGGTCACTTTTAACTCAGTTACCCAATTGTCAGATTGTTTTCGTTTGTTTTTGTACTTCCATTGCTTTGCCCACGTTTAACTTTACATATTTTGGTAATTTTCATATATATATTTAACTTTAGTTTCTCATATAATGCTTGTTTAGCAATTTTTCTGAGGGCTCCCATTTATACGTTTATTTTTCATGTGTTCATTTATTGTATTTATATTTTTATTTAGTATTATGTATTTTTACTTTTCTAACTTTATCATTATGTATTTTTACTTTTCTAACTTTATCATGCCATTCCTAATTTTCAAGAAAATTCATGATTGTCAAAAAAAAGCCGAAACGTTAATTTATATTTTTCCTTAAACTTACTGTAATCTATAAAAATTTTACATTATCAACATAAGTTTTGCTCATACATTCATCTTTAGAGTGATTTATAAGTTTTTTTTCGTTACTTTATATTAAAATTAGTGTATTGCAACAAAAAAATTTCAAAATAAAAATACAAGTTGGATATAAAAAATTGTCACGTTTCAAAATAAACAAAATACGCCCAAAACAAAGCGCTATAAAAAAAAATAGCCTGGTGTATATATAATTAAAAAGATTATATATATATATATATATATATATATATATATATATATATATATATATATATATATATATATATATATATATATATATATATATATATATATATTATATATTCTTTCTTAATCCCTTGTTGAGCTTAAAATCGCATAGTTGCCAGATTTCCACATAGAAACCCATGACAATGCAAATGGACCTGAAGTTGATGACCATCCATTCACAGTTAGTTCTGAAGAAGTGACTCAGTTAAGAGCACGAAAGCTCAACCATTCATTGTGTCTTAATTAACATCTATTAATAAATAATTGTTCAATGCTAAAATAAAAAAAAACTTTAAAAGTCGAATGTAATTTTAAGCTCAACAAGGGATTAAGAAAGAATAAAACCTAGATTACGGTAATCTCTAGTAATCTATAAATAATATATATATATATATATATATATATATATATATATATATATATATATATATATATATATATATATATATATATATATATATATATATATCCTCTCCCAGGAAGGGTTTTCACCCTGTCAGTGGAACCAGCATCTTTCCCCATCTGCTTGAAGAAGTTCTCCCAGAGCCCTCCAAAAGATCAAGTTCTTCGGCTCGGTCCATGAGTCCTATCCAGACTCTTCAGGTAGGGTTTTCACCCTTTCAGTAGGACCAGCATCGTTCTCAAACCAACCTCCAAACACTCTCTCCCAGGGGTCTTCAAAAGATTGCGCTTCTCCGAGCAATGGTTCCCAATGCTGGTTCTGGAGTAGTTACAAGCCGTTGACAGAGAAATCACAAGGCCGGATGGCTAGTCCTGTCGTCCTTGCATTTAGTTCTCTTCACATGATCCGATCCTGTCGTCGATATTTATAATATAATATATATATATATATATATATATATATATATATATATATATATATATATATATATATATATATATATATATATATATATATATATATATATATATATATATCACTGAGAAGATATTATAGTACTTGAAATTAGAGGTAAATTGTTTAAAACAATTTGTGCAAATGAAAATATACGTAACTAGAATTTTGATCAAACTCAGAATTATTTAAATTTGTTACTTTCGATTAGAGATGCCGAAAAAATTCCGATATATCGATATTGTATACGATAGTATCGAAAAATTTCGATGATATTTTTAAAGCCGATACATCAATATTTTATCCTCAATATCGAATCAACATTTTTTGTTTTCTTCTGGAAATTTCAAGTAGTTTTCTGTTCCTTTATAAAATAAAATTTAAGAAAAATTTGTTATTTTTCATGTGTGAATGTTGGTGACATTTTGTTTGACTCAGGATAGGACAGGAGGTCAGGTCAGATAGTAGAGGCTAATGTATGTGTGATATATATATATATATATATATATATATATATATATATATATATATATATATATATATATATATATATATATATTACTTTAAATAACATTATTTTTAATTTGTTAAAATTATATTTCAAATGTGTCAGGCTTGTGTCCCTCTTAACTAATTTAAGAGCCTGACACTTTGACCTTAAAAAGCACCTAATTATGTTTAGTTCCAACCTTCCTCAAAAAACACTAAGGAAGAAAATAGTAGCCCAATTGATGTTAATATACGCAAGCTTAAGAAATTATAATCTTTTGAGCTACCTATATAAATGGTTGCATATTTACTTACTACGATATATATTCACCAATTGTATTTGGTTATTCTGTGCAATTTATTCATATTATACTGGCCATTCTTAAAATCTGTCTTACTTCTTTCTATGAGGTTTGCCAATATACTGGGAGTGGAATTCAAGAAGCATACTGTATTTCAGTATACCTACCTATCCTACCATCGTTTGCCTACGTCTGGTAAAGCCTTGCCCTTATTCAGACTGCATTTCTATCAAAGGCTTCTAAATCTTGAAGGAGGTGAAGTAAATGAAGCAAGATATAATCCGGAAACCTAATTTGGTAAGTTTGAAGTGTCAGACTTTTTGTATCATTTCTTGATTGTACATTAAATAAAGGATTCTCACATAGGCAAGGTTCCCAATTTTATATTTATTTCAGTTTGAAAAATCATTAATTGTGGCCACATTTGGCATTTATCCACAAAGCACAAACTGAAGCATTTGAAGTTCTTATTTGCAATGTGAGTTGTAATCAGATTATAGTTTAAATTTCATTAATATTTGCTTTTTATTTAAGACACGGAAAGACACCCAAAATATTATTTCCATTTTTTCAGTTCTGGGCTGGTTTTGCTGTTTTGATGGAGCTTTGGCTTGGAGTATTCAACCACAATTATGTTTTATTGTTCTATAGTAATTTGAATGTACAGTTTAATGAAATTAAAAGTAATTTTTTTCTTTTCTTTTAATTCATTGGATTCCCATATTTGAGTTATTTTCATTGTCATAAGTCAAATCCCATATTTGAGTTATTTTCATTGTCATAAGTCAAACTTGTAATAACTTGGAGTATTAAGATCTTTTAGTAAATTTTTTGAATATCTGTGATTACTTAAATTATATTTTTGAATATATATATATATATATATATATATATATATATATATATATATATATATATATATATATATATATATATATATATATATATATATATAATATACAGTTTCGTCGTTATTGGAGAATAGACAGCTAGTTTATGGGCCTGGAAGAGGGGATAAAATTAAGGATAGGTAGAAATGGTGAAGAAGTCAGAAGCCAAAATAAAAAATAAGAAATGAATCGTATATAAGTAGTCTTCCCAAGTAAATGAAGATACTTAAAATAACCACAACATACAAACAGCTCAGTTCCATTTATTTATGGATTTTTAAGGTAAATTATAGACCATTAAAAAATAAAAAATTTAAAATAATTAAATAGGCTTAAATGAGTTTAACATGTGACCGCTATGGTTTCCTCTGGGAATTGGGACGTTGTGTGGTGTGGGGGAATAAGCTTTATGATCCTTTAAAAAGTCTTTGCATGGCCTTCATTCCCACAAATGAGTTTAAAAAATGGTGTAAAAATAATATATGAAATGCATTATTACATAATTATAATGCATTAGATCATAGTCTATACAATTTCCAAAAATTATACCTTCTCACCAGTGGCTGTGCCATAGAGTTAGTCTAAAGTTAAGGTCGGCGAGGCGAGGCTCGCTCACTCATATATATATATATATATATATATATATATATATATATATATATATATATATATATATATATAATATATATATATATATATATATATATATATACCTGCACAGGGGTCTCTTTCGTGGGTCCCAAAGCTCTGGGGTCGTCTGGCAGCGCGCTAATATCAAACCTTATTATATTTCTTTAAAAAAATCGCAATGCTTAGACCCTTGAAATTATAAACAAGTATAGTACGTTCCATGGATTGTCAAATTATATATTACCCGATTCTCTAACCGCTATAGTTCGATTAAAATAAGCGGCAGAATTGGGAATTCTAAATTTTGCATTCTGGCACACGGACATATTTCATAGCACAATCAGTCTATAATATGGCAAATTGTGCCATACGTTAAGATTAACGAACATCTGGGGTTCCTTTTAACGGCCTATAAGTGTCTAATGGCACGTCACAGATGGATAGGGACTCCAGATCCAGAATGCCACACCCTGGAATAAGATTTAAGCTTTTAAGGCTCTTCAAGTATACAACTGGTCTCATGTAAGCTTAACTTTAAATATCGCTTAAATAGCCCATACAAATGGATTTCGTCATGCTGTGCCAGAATAAGAAAATCCCAGTATGTTAAGAGCTTCCGTTCAGGAGATATGGCAACTCAAAAATAAAAAATATCGAAATCAGGTTGCGATTTCTTGCAAATTCTAAATTGTCACAGATAGAGGCAAAATATTTAATAGCTGAATTGTACGTGTCTTTTAGGATTAAGTCACAGTGGATCGTTCCTCTAATTGCTAGTTGAGGAGATATGAGCCCCCAAAGTTAACAATTTTCAATTGTATGCTCAGAAAGTACGACAAACCACATTAGTGTTTATCGGCCTTTAACTCGAAAACGTTATATATACATGTACTACAGATTTGGAATCAAAGGGTTCCAAATCCTCATGGATTCAAAACTTCAAGCCGATCTATCCATTTATATGGAAGTTTTAGAAACTTAAAAACTTCAACTTTGATCAGAAAATCTAAAAAGTTAACCTAAAATGGTTTCACAGGCTTTACCTGTTAAAACTCAAAAGACTCGACCCATACTAAATTTAAACCGAAATTGTCTTTTTGAACTCAATTTTTCAGGTATATAAGTGCCATATGAGGGTAGACTTTTTTTTCTTCTTTTTAGCATCTTCAGGGAGGTAAGGCAGTAAACATACTTTTTCACCTACCTCCAAGAAAATTAGAAAAAACATTTTTTTCCGATTTATGAGCAAATTTTTTTTTCAAAATCTGGAAAATTGTAAGTCCATTTTACGATATATTGGAGCTCATTTTCGAAGGGAAAAAGTCCTTATAAGGTAAACCTATCATGGGCTACTTTTCTGCCTTTGTCACTTCTCGCTATCTGCTACGGTTTTGGATATTAGTTTTAATAATTCTTAGGCTTTTCCTCTAGCCATCGCGACTGTGACTTGCCTCTTGAAATATAATTTTTCGGAGCCTCGGCCCAGAACGATGTTGCCGGAGAGGGAATTTTAGGAACGTTCTAACAAAAATTACTATTTTAGAGCCTCGTCCCTATTAATATTTTTTATTTTTTTTTAATTTCTCGAGTGATTCTTTTGGCGTAAGTTACCCCTATACATTTCAGTACTTATATTTAATATATTATATATATATATATATATATATATATATATATTATATATATATATATATATATATATATATATATATATATATAATATTATATTATATATATATATATATATTAATCAGACATATCGATAATTTTTAACCAATAGTATCAACAGCAATGATATTTTTTTAAAGTTATAAATTTTTTTTTTTTAAATATCGGAATCATAACTTTCGATTACAGAACCACCTTCATAAGACGCCAACAAGGTATTGGAAATTGGGATAATGGCGTTAATTTATTACAAATAACTGCCAGCAGTTGTTTTACTTTTGAACATCGTACGTCTGGCTTAATTTTCCACTAAAGAAATGAGACTTTACCGATTATATTATTCAACTATTCTTGTTATTTTATATATATCCATATATATATATATAATATATATATATATATATATATATATATATATATATATATATATATATATATATATATATATATATATATATATATATATATATATATATATATATATATATATATATATATATATATATATATGGGTCAATCCATTTTTTCCGTACCGATGATGGCCGCTCGATAATTTTAGAAAACTTTTATATTTTGCATGGAGTTAATGTTATCCCTGGGAAGTTCAAAACCACCATTCGTTTTTGTAGATTTACTCTGGTTGTAACAGGGTGAGCCAAAATGTTAAGACCAGGTGGAGCCAAATTTTCACTTAATAGAGGCTAACATTTTAAGTGATATCTCCATATTGGTAATTTTTATACCAAATTTCATAGAGATTGATTTGTTAGGGATACTTTAAGGTACATTTGACCTTTCCTGTTTTTTTTTTTTGTGAAAATAATATTTCACCATGAAAATGAATCCGAAAAATTGTGTTAAAAATCGAAGAAATTTCCATTTTCGTGGGTGTATTATTAAAAGAAGGAAATAATTTAACGATATAAAATTTTGTGTGATGATACATACTAAAGTATGGTTTAACTTAAATCTTATTTGAAGTTGGGTAAATATTTTTAAAACAATTTACAGGGTGTTCAAAAATCAATTTTTCTGAAAATCGGTAACTTTGAACCTTAATAACTCTGGTTGGGTGTGTGCTAAAAATCTGAAATTTTCACACATTATACTACTACCATAGATGTTCCTTCACCTGCAATATTAACTTTGGTACTGGCTTGTTTTAAGAAATACAGCCATTCAAAAAAGCGAAAAAAAAATTTTTAAAAGTTGTGTTATGATACCTATAATTATAGTTATTATAGTTCAAGACAATACATAGACAAATGAAATAGTGTGGCATCAAGGAGAAATGAAAACAAAGTTAAAAAAATTTAATTATAAGGTTAATATACATAAGAATGTACCATTATATCTACTTTAAATGACAAAATTAACTCAATAACTTTTAAAAAGTTGATCTACATATATATATATATATATATATATATATATATATATATATATATATATATATATATATATATATATATATATATATATATATATATATATATATATATATATATATTTTGTTAACATTTGCCATCACCAAAAAGATTTCGCATTAAAAGCTGAATGGCATTTCTTTACATCTTGCCACAGGAAAAATGTCTGTAATGGAGTTGGAGGAACAACAAAGCGCGAATTATGCAAAGTCAGCTTACCAAGTAACAACAACACACCGAATTCTTAATATTGACCAAATATATTCATTCTGCAAAGAGAAATTAAGGGGAATAACTTATTTTCTCGTAAAAGAAGAAGAAATTAATGAACACATTGAAAGACTTAAAACGAGATATGAAAATTGTTTGAGAATTAAGGAAACAAGAAACTTTCACAAATTCTTTCCACTTTCAGAGAACATAATTAGGTGCTATCCAACCTCAAAAACCGACGTTTACGAAGACCACTGTGTCAGCAAAATTGCTTCATTAAGTTTAGAGATAAATGACACAGTAGCTTGCGTATATGATGACCAATGGTGGATTGGAAAGGTAGAAGAAATAAGTGTGGAGAACGATGATGTTTACATACATTTTTATCATCCTTCCGGACCCAGAACTTCATTCAAGATGTCAGCTTGCGAACGGGTATGGATCCCAATGAAAAATATTTTAAGAAAACTTTCTGGGCTTGAAATGAAAATGTCATTAAAATGCAGAAATTACAACATCTCAAACAAAGTTTCCGAAGAAATCTCTCTTCTTCTGAACAATCACAGTTATAGCAAAAAGTATATATATATATATATATATATATATATATATATATATATATATATATATATATATATATATATATATATATATATATATATATATATATATATATATATATATATATATATATATATATATATACACCGCTCAATTTTATTTTGCATTTAAAGTTTTTTTTTGTTATAATCATACCTTTGATATATATATATATATATATATATATATATATATATATATATATATATATATATATATATATATATATATATATATATATGTAGATCAATTTTTTAAAAGTTATTGAGTTAATTTTGTCATTTAAAGTAGATATAATGGTACATTCTTATGTATATTAACCTTATAATTAAATTTTTTTAACTTTGTTTTCATTTCTCCTTGATGCCACACTATTTCATTTGTCTATGTATTGTCTTGAACTATAATAACTATAATTATAGGTATCATAACACAACTTTTAAAAAAATTTTTTTTGGCATTTTTGAATGGCTGTATTTCTTAAAACAAGCCAGTACCAAAGTTAATATTGCAGGTGAAGGAACATCTATGGTAGTAGTATAATGTGTGAAAATTTCAGATTTTTAGCACTTACACCCAAACCAGAGATATTAAGGTTCAAAGTTACCGATTTTCAGAAAAATTGATTTTTGAACACCCTGTAAATTGTTTTAAAAATATTTACCCAACTTCAAATAAGATTTAAGTTAAACCATACTTTAGTATGTATCATCACACAAAATTTTATATCGTTAAATTATTTCCTTCTTTTAATAATACACCCACGAAAATGGAAATTTCTTCGATTTTTAACACAATTTTTCGGATTCATTTTCATGGTGAAATATTATTTTCACAAAAAAAAAACAGGAAAGGTCAAATGTACCTTAAAGTATCCCTAACAAATCAATCTCTATGAAATTTGGTATAAGAATTACCAATATGGAGATATTACTTAAAATGTTAGCCTCTATTAAGTGAAAATTTGGCTCCACCTGGTCTAACATTTTGGCTCACCCTGTTACAACCAGAGTAAATCTACAAAAACGAATGGTGGTTTTGAACTTCCCAGGGATAACATTAACTCCATGCAAAATATAAAAGTTTTCAAAAATTATCGAGCGGCCAACTTCCATTATTTTGGTACGGAAAAAATGGATTGACTCATATATATATATATATATATATATATATATATATATATATATATATATATATATATATATATATATATATATATATATATATATATATATATATATATATATATATATATATATATATATGGGGAATCGTTAATCAGTTCCGTTACCGTTACTCCGTTATAGGGAAAAATTCAGTTTCTTTAATTTTAATAGGAAAAAAGTAACGAAAGTCCCGTTACTCCTTTACTTTAGCTTTTGACTAAGACATTAATTATGGTATGGTATCTTAGGTAATTTATAAACTTTGTGTATATTAAATTTTCAACATTATCACCTTATTGAAAAAAAAAAATTTACTAATAAATTTTTAATTATTATACATAAATTACAAACACGTATATATTTATTTGGACATTCGTTTTTGGCATTCCTTTATAAGGTTGCATTTTAAATGTCTTTTGAATTGTGTTGGTTACTCTATAATTTAAAGAAAATATACACTTAAACTAAGATAAAGCATAAACAGCAACATTGCTTGAAAAATACCTAAAGCATGAATAGAATCAATGTAAGATTATATTATTGGCTTTAAAGTCTACATTTCAAAATATATATATATATATATATATATATATATATATATATATATATATATATATATATATATATATATATATATATATATATATATATATATATATATATATATATCCTAATTGGGAATAGACTGTAGTGGAGCAGCCACAGGATGATCTAGAGAACGATAGGCAGAAGTAAACGCAATAATTAATAAACACAACACTTGAGAATTTAGCTAGATCAATGTGGAGAAATACATAACACTAGTAGGTAAACGTAACACTTTCATTTCCAATCCAGATTTCATGTTGCTAAAGACATATAGGGCTCATCCTCTTACCAGAGATGGTGATTAGTTATACAGATCTTGAAAAAAGCCAAGATTGAATTCACCAATAAATCGGCAGAACTGGTTGAACTCATCCCAGAAGACAAATTCACTATCTTTGGTGATCATGAGCTTAGTGTTTTTGTTCATGAATTTACATTTAGAACTAAATATCCAATTACAGATTGTAGAATAGGAAAGGAATTTAAAAAGATTTAGGTGACAACCTCACACCAGATGCAATTCAATACTTTGCAGATAGTAGGACAGTTTTAGTAACAGAGCTAGCAACACTCTTTATTGACAATGCTGATATGTTACAGAATTATGCACGTGACAAATTCCTTAAATATAACAACTTATTGCTAGAGAGATTAGGGCTTTTTAATAGAGATGATGGAGCTTTTATAATATTTCAAGTCATTGTGGCATCTTCATCTTCAATAGTTTGTAGTTATGAAATTGATCAGGATTATGTAGATTTGTTCATACTTAGATTTAGGATTGCTAAAAGTATAGTGGAATATTTGCGAATGAATCACAATTGGGTGAAAGTTGAAGACAAAAGACTAGATATTTCAAGAATCAGGGCAGTTATTACAAGGATGTCTTTACCTCAAAATCTAACTGAGGGCAGGGTAGACCAGAGAATGAAAGAACATGCTACTAGGCCTGTTAATGAAACAGTGGTCAAAGAATGCATGGAACATTCTATAGGTAAAGCTAAAAAGTACGTTAATGATAGAAGGGAGGGTATTCCTGTAGATGTATCAGCGGATGCTTACATGAAAAAGTGGTTGGAATGCAGAAGAATCAGTGTAAGAAAGGATCAGAAGTGGTTTAATATTCCATTAGTGGTACCCAGTTTAGGAGAGATAGATATTAAAATGGCAACAGTGTTTGAAGAGGAAGAACTGAGTAGGTTATGGAATGATGCTATAATTGCTAGTAGAAAGCTAGATCAAGGGTTGAGTAGTGAAATATTATATCAACTAGCTTTAGAAAATAGAACACTCAAAGATCATGATAAAGAACATAAAAGAGGTAGTAGTATAACTATAAGTATAACAGTTAGGGATGAAGCATTTCATGCAGGTTATGGCATGCATGGGAAAAAAAACACTCCAGAAATTAGAGATAAAAGAAGACTCAAGCAGATGCCTGTATTTGTAGAAGACCCAGGTGAGTTAAATGAATTCTTCTCATCACAGATGGATTGGTTCTTACAGGTAAGTGAAAATATTAGTTTTCCTATTGTTTTGATGGATATTGCAAGTCAATATGCTGGAGAAGTAGCATATGGCGTAGTTAAAGATTTTTATAAAGAAATTTGGAACACAAATTTGATTAAGTGGGCAAGATTCTTAGCAAGATAGATTTTAGACCTTGGACAATGTATCAGTCATTTATAGAATTTAACTTAATTAAACTATGTGAACACATTGAAACACACTCACCGGAACCAATAACAGATATTGAAGACTCAACAGACTCTTTAGATAAGTTTGCATCATTAATCTCATTATTTACATTAGAGCCACTACCATCCTTTGAGGCAGTCTTAGATACATGTTACTCTGGATATTTTAAGAATAAAAATCAGAAATCTGAAGATAACCAGTCTATGAACTTAGTAAAAAAGATCATGCAGTGTGAAGATAACTTGCAGTTCATTGACTTTGATAGGATAGCTTATAATGAAGGAGTGGAGCTTAAACAGCATGAATACAACTGCGAGCTTGTAAAATATACAACTGATCAACTAGTTAAACACTTAAAATCAATTCATGGACCTGTCATTCAGGAATCAATAGCTCACGAGTTTTATTCACGTTTAGCCTCCACCACCCTTGATTCAATAGCTACATTAAAAGCTACTTGCATTGCTGATCCTTTAGACAACCTTCCTAGTAAAGATAGGCAAAAGAACATGATAAAGAGCAAAAGGTCTAAAGTCATTACAGAAATCCTGAACTGGATAAAAGATGGCAAGTTAACAACAATTGTCCTTTTGAAAAGCTAGATGACATAATAGAATTTTGTGAGCATCAAGGAGGGTTAGTCATTGATTTATTTAGAAAGGCAAAGCACGCAGCTATCAGAGAAATATATGTACTGAATTTGCCATCAAGAATAGTACAATATAGTTTAGAATTATTAGCCAGAGTAATATGTGACAAGATTTCCACAGAAGCTATGACACACCCAAAAGCTAAACCACACCTTTCCACCAAACATGCTAGATTAACTGTAGACACTAGAAACAAAAGTGAGTCAAAAGATGTATACACTAGGAAATTAAATGACGACGCTAGGAAATGGAGCCAAACACACCGCATCAGCAAATTTTTCATTATGTTATGTAAAATTGTTCCTAAAGAATTACATAACTATATAGGTCGTGTTTTAAACTTATGGATAAAAGGTAAAATATTAATACCTGATGATCTACTAAACATAATGTTAAATAATGCTGATGTGATGATGTCAGATCCAATACATATGAGGATATTAAATGTGTTTCATGGTAAGGAAAAAGCTCCATACTTAGAACCAAATACTAGATGGATGGAAATATCAGGGGGGATGATGCAGGGCATTTTACACTACTGTTCATCCATTTTTCATTGTACATTACAGATTTCAATGGAGAATTTTGCCATTTACTCTTTCTCAAAAGAAACATCACTTAATTTGATATATTCCCATCAGACGTCATCAGATGACTCTGGAGTCATTGCTACACTAGTAGGTAATGTAACTCCTAGAGATCAGAAGGCTCTAGATAGTCTTGATGACAAAATGGTTTTTGAGTGAGCTAATGGCAATATATTCTTCAATTGAAAAATCCACTCCACTAACACAATCAATTTATGAATTTAATAGCGACTTTTACACAAGAACATCTAGAAATAGGTCAGTGATAAGATGGGTAGCAGCAGCATTAGTGGTGCCAGAGGCGGAATCCTTGATTGAGAGACAAGAACACTTTTGCAATTTGAGAAATCAAATTGTTGAAGGTGGAGCACCACCAATGCTTCTCAGATGTATAGAAATATCTCAGTGCATCCTACATTATAAATTGTTGGGTATGGATGTGAATCCAACATTTAAATTCTATGAAGAACAGATTAGGAAATAGCCTGACCCACACTATGGCTTTTTCATGTTTGATCCTATAATGTTGAGTGGCTGTGTGTCCAATGACTACAACATGTGGTCTATTATAGCTAGCTCATCATTAGGGGTTGATTACATGAAAGATATACAAAACAAACAACTAACCGTCACAGAAACAGGTAGGGCTGTTAGGAATACTTTTCTCAGGTATGGTAGCTTTTCAAGGTTTAAATCAATTATGAATTCTTTTGAAGGTTACAAATGGTGGAAAGAACACATTAATACTAATCCAACCATACTCTTAGTTAAGCATCTGCTTTAGAAGATGTGATAGCATTACTAATGAATAAACTACACACACCTGGTGTAGTTGCCAGTTTAGGATCAGGAAATGTGTTATCTAGAATATTTTCCTCAGCAGTTTACAAGTTAAATGCACCCTGCATGACCACAAGAACACCATTAGATTCAGAATATGAAGACATCAAGCGTGTTTCTTTGTTGTTTTTACTTAAAGATAAAAAGCTAACAGATGAAAAATTAACTGATGATCAAGTTGAAATACTCTTTCCTTTTATTAGTTCATATTCAGAGTTGTCTCAAATTAATTCTAGTTTAGCAAAAGGTCATCTTCTAAAATGGAATGTAAAAAGGAAAACTCGTGCTGAAGTCTCCATATTTCTGAACCCAAGTAGGCTTTTATATTCTTTAAATGAATTATGTAGACATTATTGGGCAGGTCGTCATTTAAGAACTAGCTCAAGACATATACAAGAAGAATTTCAAAACTATAATGTGATTTATCCTTGGTTAAAACACAGTATAAAGATTGTCCATATGAAGATGCCATAGGTCTTGTAAATTTTATATCCTAGACAACTGAAAAGAGCAAGAAAATTGTTGTAAATGGTGTACCTATGAGATCTCACGAATGCGATATAACA
Source organism: Armadillidium nasatum (assembly GCA_009176605.1). Taxonomy (NCBI): domain Eukaryota; kingdom Metazoa; phylum Arthropoda; class Malacostraca; order Isopoda; family Armadillidiidae; genus Armadillidium; species Armadillidium nasatum. Next base: position 47,125 of record SEYY01003029.1, on the reverse strand, counting down.
ACATTTACTTTGAGAAATCAATGGCCAGGTTACTATTTAAATATTCATGAAGTACAACATGCTCTTGTAATGCGTAGAAAGCAAAATAAGGCAATCTCTCATGGACTTTATTTAATCATGAGGTGTGGTGTCATTTCTCATAATAAACTATTAAACACTATAACTAACCACATTAAAACCATCAATAACAATTTGATTGCTCAATTATATCAAGGTAGTGATAATGACAAGATACTAAACATTATACTAAATTTTGTGAAGAGTGGGGAAGCATGTCCAATGAAAGTCTTTTAACTCAAGTAACAAACTCGAGACATGGTATAGTGGGGGGTTCACAATAAGACAAAGATATGATAGTGTAATGAAAACTTATGTAGGTAAAGGTTGTTGGGAAGGCACAATTTCAAACTTACCATTCAAGCTTAATTTCTTAGATGGTAAATTGATGTCATTACACTGTAGATCCCTAAGAGATTTGAGTGAGTCTTTAGGAGCAATCAAAACACTTCTCTCTGATTGTTACCTAAAACTACCCACTATAAATCAAGAGCTCAAAGCAGGTCATTTAGTTTTAAATAAACATTTTAACGTTATAACCTATCCACGACCACAAGGAGCACACATCATATTTGATCCAACTTTGATCAAACCAGCAGCCCTATCTACTGGAGAAATCAAATTTGATGTGAATGAATTTGCACTAAGGCTTACAATAACTTATGATGATATAGTAAAAGTAGGTTTTAAACAGAGAAGAGGCCAGTCACTGCCACCTGTGACCTTAATATCCTGGAGCCCTAAACACAATTTTTATACAGAACATGAACATTTACCAGATATCTGGTTTGAGGAAAGTAATAAAATCTTAGAATCCTGGATTTTGAATAAATCATTAGGATATAAAGATGGAGCAAGTTTGCTTGCTACTGTTAGGAAAGAATTGAGTAAAGAATACAGAATACAAAATAACAGGTTTCTTAATTGGTTTTGGGATTGTGCATCATCATCAGCTAATAGAATGGGTTGGATTCAAACACAAGATCAACCACTAACACCAACAAAAGTGAAAGTTGAATCTGTATTTTTATCAGATGAAAACCTAATGTTGGTGGATGATTTGTACGGAAGTACAAGGTGGAGAATGGCATTAGAGGAATGAAAAATGGAAAAAGAACTGTGTTGGACGGGTGTATACTAACAATGTTATTACCCTGTAGTGGATACCAACGGTGTCGTTAGGTTAAAAATCTCTAAAGAGTTTTAGAGAATTTTCTGTAGAGCATAGCTTCGTTGTTTTTTTTCACCAACGAGCGCAGCTCGCAGCGAATCACACTTTCTTTTTCTCGGCAGCCATTTTTGAATATAGACGCTCTTCTCTGCGCTCCCCGATTTTAGCATAGGGCTCAGCAAATTTGTTTTCTTGTTTTGTGACTAATACATGCTTTTGGTTAAGACGCGAGTGCCCTAACATAGCCACCGGCTTCAAAATACGTTTCTGCTTGCCCTGTGAATGTCCAAGATCGTTTCTGGCGAAAAAGGAAGAGTCCCACTTATATCTCTTTTGAAATCACGTTACCTTAGGCTGGGTCTTAGTTTTATCTCTTGAAATCCTTAATTGCTGGTCTGTAATCATCCTGAAGTGATTAGGATTTATTTGTGTTAATAAAGTCCGAATATCGCCTTCTTTTTCAATCATCCTCGTTGTGGAGTCTGTTTTGGATTTGTGATTTGCTTGCAATCTCTACTCATTCAATCAACTAACAAAAAGGGGTCGCCCCGACCCCATTATAACTGGTGACCCTGTAGTGACAGATAGAGGACCAGGATTAGGAAGATAGAACACGTTCAAGACCCCGTCTAGCGGACGATACTTATCGTAAAATATAATTTTTTTATATATATATATATATACATTCCAATTATTTTGTATTATATCTTTTTTTTTTCTTTTTGTCATATATATATATATATATATATATATATATATATATATATATATATATATATATATATATATATATATATTATATTTTTTTTTTTTTTTTTTTTTTTTATTATTTAATTTTTTTATTCTATATATATATATATATATATATATATATATATATATATATATATATATATATATATATATATATATATATATATATATATATATATATATATATATATATATATATATATATATATATACCTTTTGATATATTTCTCCGTATTTTTGTTATTAAAATTATTTTTATCAAAGTTAATATAAATATCCTATTCTAGGATATTTATATTCGTTCGGTACTGATTTTCGGCATCATGGATGGTGATGGTTCGCACCCTAACCCACTTCCCACCCATCAACCCCTCCCACATTTTCCAAGTTAAATTCCGGACGACATCGACCTATGGCTTTTGCAATTTGAAGCTTTTTGCCCCGCAATTTATACTTCAGACAGTAAAAGTAGGACTCTGATTTCTTTACTTTCCAGCAGAAGTCTTGCGCGTAGTGAGGGACGCGTTGCCAGACCCGTATGCAGAGTTGAAGGCACAATTGTTGAGCAGGATCGCGCCCTCTAGAGAAGTCCTAATTTCACAACTGCTGAGCCAGGAGTCATTAGGGGATCGTACTCCCCGTCAGTTGATGGCTCACTTGCTTAGTCAGTTAGGCGCCCCGCCGTCTGAGTCTTCCCTTATTCGCGGACTTTTTCTCAAGAAGATGCCTGCATCTGCACAAAGTATTCTTGCTGCTACTTCTCCCAAGACTCCGCTTCAGGTGCTGGCTTCCATTGCCGACCGTATTTTCAGTCTTGCTTACTTGTTGGTATTTCTTGTCGGATCCCATTGTTATTTGATATAAATAAACGAAAAAAACCCAGCCTCTTTACTTCCATCCTCATCCTGGAGTTTCATATTTAGAGTGTAGGACCTTTCGCAACCTCTACACACCACCAAAGGGGTACCATTGGCCCCTAAAGAGTGCATACTACATTAGGAATTGAACAATGTAACTTACCATGTACGCACTCTTCCAATTTAATTAGCTTCTTTCAATACGTAGGTGAGATGTCATCAAATAGAACGTTACTGCCTTATGAAATTACAGCATTGGAATTTGTGCGTAATTTTACATTGCGATTAAATGATCAGCTTTTCCAATTAATCATGCCAGCTGTTTATCAGCAATACCCTGCATTGATCATCGCTGAGGTAAATGATCCATCTATGAATGGAAGATCATTGTCAGATGTTCTATCACAGTATCAGAATGCCGCACTTTGGGCAGATGAAGATGTTGATGTTGATTTTCCCGATATTGAAGACGAGCCTCAGCAGCCCCCTCTTAACCAAGGCATTCCTGAGAATAATATTCTTGCTATTTCAAATGATATTCATAATCAGTTACTTGCAGTACACAATGGATGGAAATATCATGTTGATAAAATTACCTCAACGAATTCTCCATTCGGACTTATTCTTAATCAAGAAGAACGTATACTTCCGGAAGCTATTATCGCAGAACCATATGCTTGGGTTAATAGTATAGAGTTAAACCGACCAAGTTGTAGATGTATGTTACGTGGTATGTATGCTCGTTCTAGGATTGAGGGAATGTATCGTTTTTATGATGATACAGATCATTATGTGACATAGATTGAGTAAAGATCTTGAAGCTGCGTGGAAGAGAAATACATCAGGATCCATGCTATTTTATAAGGATAAACCATTACCAATCGTCATGATAAGAGCTGATTTAACTATAATTATAAATGTTAAACGTTGTTTTGATGTAACATGTACTGAAGCTCCACCTAATCTTCCGGTTTTATGTGTTAATGGTACTGGATGGTTCTATGGTGCATTATCTTTGGATCAGATTCCCGCTCCATACTTAAACAAAATGAATGTCATAAATAATGGTGCGGTTGCTCCAAAAGTTAAATGGTTGCAAAAAGAAGTTACGCAATTTCGCTGGCACTTACACAATGGGAAGTTTTATTACGAAGTTTCGTATAAAGCTAAGATGTATTCTCCGATTACTTCATCAATGCAAGATGTTCATTATTCACCAAGTGGATCGAATAGCTCAATTACACATCATCCAGTAAAGAGAACGAAATATTCACCAGGAAGTATTTCAAATTGGTAATGTTCATAGTTTTAGATCTTTGATGAAATGTCATCAATACTGTTGACGTTAATATTGATAAGTTAATTTTAAGTTTAGATTAATCATGTTGTGCTTTAATAGTATGTAATTGCGTGTGTGTATATATATTTTCTCTCTTCTTCTTTCAAAGTTTTAAGATTTTAATGTGCCAATTATATTCAGGTTATCATTACTATTTTTATACTTTTATACTTTTATATTATAATATTCAGGATAAATATAATAGTCAGTATCATTCGTCAGCTATACATTTCCCTTCTGCTACGGCAGCTTCTGTATCTTCCAGTCTCTCGCCAGCGCTCGCACCCACGGATTAGAATTTTATTTGTGTTAATAAAGTCCGATCATCGTCTTCTTTTTCAATCATCCTCATTGTGGAGTCCGTTTTGGATTTGGGATTTTCCTGCAATCTTTACTCATTCAATCAACTAACAAAAAGGGGGTCGCCCCGACCCCATTATAACCCGTTTTGTATGTTTCAGAATCCTCCTATTGACGTTTGTTCCAGTGGTGCGTTACTTTTGTTCTTCAGTATATATATATATATATATATATATATATATATATATATATATATAATATATATATATATATATATATATATATATATATATATATATATATATATATATATATATATATATATATATTAAGGACTCAAAAATCGAATTTTTAAAAGTATATATAGTTTTTGAAAACTTCGGGAGGAATGACCATTGAACTGTTCCTACTCACCACTCTCCGCCCTTCCTCCCACCATAAACCAATATTCCCTGCTACTAATCGTGGTCTAAATTTATCTTCCCATAATTTCAACATGTGTGATTGGTTATTAAGAGCTCAAATATACCAATCAAATTATGTGAAATTTTTTTTTTATTTGTATAAATGCAGCAACCTCAAACTGGTAAAGACCCAATGTTGCAGATTGTATATTTAAAGCAGAGTATTATGATGTTAAATGCCGACAGAAGCCAGTTAGTGAAAAAAAACAGGAAGCCACATCTAAAATGAACTGAAACTTAAAGGAGACTAAATTAAGTACAATATTTCCTTCACTTACGTCTCATAAGTTAACAACTGCAAAATAAAAACTAGTTTTATCAATTGTAGAATATAAATTTGGTTTCAATTCTATGAAACACACGGTAAAAATTGCACAAACAATTTCCCCTGCACTGATTTAATAATGCAACATACCAAGATACAGGAATAGTCAAAAATTTTCCCCCACAAATTTATACAAAATTGTTCAAGAAAAAGTCAAATACTTCCTCAGTATTAGTGAATGAAAGCGCTTATCTAGTGGGTATCAAATATTTGTGTATTCATGCAAGATATGTTAAAGATAGTAACAGAATTTCTTTCCTAGGATGTTAAAATATTAGCAGAAAATCTACGTAAGATTTTTGTATACAAATTGTAGAATTTTGCATTGATAATTAAGTGTAATGATAGTTAAAAAATTACTTTGACATCTCACATTTCATAAAGAAACTAAAAAATTATAATTATATCCTGCATTTGTTAAACATAACATTTATTTCCTAGGTGCAGCTTGTGAGGAAATGCAGAAAAATGTTATCTATTTTCTTAGTTTTCTAGAGTTCAAAATGGCAAGCCATTTTGGAGGAGCTTCAAAATAGAACAAAAATATTATAAACACAAGTACAACTAGATGGTTAGCAGATTCTTCGATGCGTGGAACAGATTCTCAAGCTGTGGACTGTTCTGTGGTATTTATTTTCATTAGCTTATGTAGAAGACAAAAGTCCCATTGTTAAACTAATTTTTAACGAACTTGATAACTTGTTTGTCAGAACTTAGTTCTTGAATTTTATTTTTTCTAACTGAAGCTCTTTTAATGTCAAATTTCAGTTGGATTATGTTCTAATCACCTCACTTGGTTCGGAATGTCGACGGTTTTTACATATGATTGAGGGTAAGTTCTGAAACCCGAAAGTATTCAAATAGAAATCTTTTTTACATGTAATCCAAACCTTTCCTTCAAGCTTGTACCCAATATATAGAGAAAATGAAAACTGGTGTAGGAACAGAAAATATCCTAACATGAATGCACTGACAACCTTTATACGATGTAAGGCTTATAAATTTGAATTTAGTATGCATAGTAAGTAGTAAAATGACCGAATTATTTTTTAACGTTGAGTGAGAGTAAAGAAAATTGATTTCGTTTTCTTTATAATCATAAAGCGTTATGTGAAAATAAAATGAGTGAAATGTAACATGTACAGTCGTGAACAAAAGTTCGTTCCTATTAGACTGGAAATAAATATTTATATAAAATGGGGATCATTTCAGGTTCAGCCAAAAACAGTTCAATTAAGCCCCTCTCAATGTTTTTATTGTCTTTTTATTCAAAATAGAGCTTTTATGAAATGATTTCCATTTTATATAAATATTTATTTCCAGCCTAATAGGAACGAACTTTTGTTCACGACTGTACATGTCGTACGATCCTAAGGATTCTTTATTTAGTTGTAAAACAAGCAAAAAAGGCAACTCGTAGTACGTACAAACTGTCTCAAACTAAGGAACATTTTTTGATAAACATAGAATTAGTGTCATCAAAATTTCAAAGTTCGTAGCCTACTGGGCCTTACTGCCTCTTTAACGAGAAGTGTCGACAGTAGTGAAATCGAAACCCGACGGAGTTCCAATTACACTCGTCAAGTAAAAATTATTATTGTTAATATTTAGGTTAGGGTTATTAAAGTTTAGTATTTTTCAGCTCGATTTATATTGAAATAAGTAACAGTATAATTGACAATAATTATTAAGTATATGTTAATAAGACTTAAAAGTATAGTGTTAAGAATAATAATTTTAATAAAAGAAGTATTCCCATAAAAATTGTATTCAACTGGAATTGGTGAAAAAATACCGAGAAGTCGTATTGGAGGACAAGAAAAAAAACTGTTAATAATCATAACGCCGATATCATCGTGGTAAATATATATATTAGTGTAATATGAAAAATATTTTAAAAATGTGATTTAAGATAATGTGTTATAATACAAAATAGTATTGAAAATAATTTTTGTTAACAGTGTGCGAATCTGACGATTTTTCATCTAGGAAACTATTATCACAACACCTTCTGGAGAAATCTTATTAAAAGGTAATCAGACAATAGAAAGAAAAATTGTATAATTTATGAAATAATAGAAGTTGAATATATATATATATATATATATATATATATATATATATATATATATATATATATATATAATATATATATATATATATATATATATATATATATATGGATAAAGTTATTTTTCTTTACTTATTTATTCAAGTTTAATTTCTTTTAGAGTTTTAATTTTTGGTGTTTGTTTGGTATTGCCAATTCTCAGTTATTGTAGAAAACGTTGGTCTACAATTGAAAATTGTAAGCGTCTCGTACTGTATCCAGGATAGAAGGATCGTAATCGATTCTTGATCAGTATCGAAGACATCATATAAAATTATAAGTTAAGCAAAGAGACCCTGTAGGTAGTATTTTCCTTTATTACACAAACTAACCACTTCCTCTCTCACGGTGAAGGTTTCTTCTCTTGTTGGGATTGATTGGGAGGCTAGTCATTTTTCCTTAGAACTGGAAATATATTGTTTATATACATGCAGATACCTTTGAAAACCTGAAGAAAAGAATTATTTTATTTACAAATCATTATTGGGTGGGTAAATGGAATTTTATAATAAATCAGTATGATTGTAATGGTGTGCTTTTTCACCTGAGTGTTTGAAGAATTTAAGAGTGACTGGTATATGAGGAAGAAAGAAGAAAAATGTGCTGTGTTTTCTCATTATAACAAGAGGACAATCCCTATATACTTCTTTCAGTGGGTCCCTTCAAACCTTGGAACTTTGCCGAAACATCTTGAATGGGTATTGAAGCGCAAAAGTAAAGGAAACTCCTAAATACGTTCAATCCGTATTCCGTAAGTACCATTGTTTGTATCGGGGTTAGGTGATGGGGAGGGTGTTTTGGGTGTCATTGCATGTTTACAAATTGAAACCCAGCCTATAATTCACATTCCCACATCCCCTGAATTCCCCTTACACCGCATCCACAAACACATTTTTTGGAAGAACTTTATATTTCTTCAGCGACAGTAGTTGACTGGAGCAACTAACGAAAAATTTTTGATTTTATCGAAAAAATTCTACAAAACTTAAGAGATTTTGGCAAAATTGTTCAATCCGCAAAAACTTTCATGATAGGTTTCAGTTCCCAAATGTCAGCCAACTTTCAAAAAAAGTATAAATATATTAAGAATAATAATTTTAATTTCTCTCCTTTAGCCTCCACAACTGTAGATGCAATAGCAACTCTAAATGCTACTTGCATTGCTGATCCACTGGATAATCTACCTGATAAGGACACAGAGCAGAGAACATGAAGAAAAGTAAAAGGTCAAAAGTCATTACAGAAATTCTAAAATGGATTCAAGAAGGAAAAATAACAACTGTTTGTTCTTTTGAGAAACTTTATGAAATTATAGAATTCTGTGAGAAACAGGGTGGATTAGTCATTACAATCTAGAATTGATGACTCATCCAAAAGCAATACCTCATTTGTCAACTAACCATGCTAGATTAACTGTAGATGTAAGAAATAAGAGTGAATCAAAAGATGTGTATACGAGAAAGTTGAATGATGATGCGCGAAAGTGGAGTCAAACACATCACAGTAAATTTTTCATTATGTTGTGCAGACTAGTTCCTAAAGAATTGCATAATTACATTGGTAGTCTTAAACTTATGGATTAAACGTAAAATTCTAATTCCTGGTGATTTATTAAATATAATAATAAATAATACTGATGTGATGATGTCAGACCCTATACACGTGAGAATTTTAAATGTTTTTAATGGTAAAGATACAGCACCATGGTTGAAGGCTGGTCAAAGGTGGATGGAGATATCTGGAGGAATGATGCAAGGTATCTTGCATTATTGCTCCTCAATCTTCCATTGTTCTCTACAAATCTCAATTGAAAATTTTGCCATTTATTCATTTTCAAAGGAAACATCATTAACTTTAGTTTATTCACATCAAACATTGTCTGATGATTCAGGTGTCATTGCTACGTAAGTTGGCAATGTTTCTAGTAAAAATCAAAAGGCATTAGACATTGTTTTGCTAACTAAATGGTTCCTTAGTGAATTGATGGCAATCTATCCTTCAATAGAGAAATCTACACCTTTTGACCCAGTCAATATATGAGTTTAACAGTGATTTCTATACAAAAACCTCCAGAAATCGACTTCTGATCAGATGGGTTGCTGCTGCTCTTGTAGCACCTGAAGCTGAATCTTTGATAGTGAGGCAAGATCATTTTTGCAACTTACGAAATCAGATCGTTGAAGGAGCACCAATAATATAGGTCAGATGTAAAGAAATATCTCAATGTATCCTACATTACAAGCTCTTTGGCATGGACATAAACCCAACATTAAGTTCTATGAAGACAAAATACGGAAATACCCAGATCCTCATTATGGATTCTTTATGTTCGATCCAGTCATGTATAGTGGTTGTATCTCGAATGATTATAATTTGTGGAGTATAATAGCTAGCACTTTGTTAGATGTTGATATATATATATATATATATATATATATATATATATATATATATATATATATATATATATATATATATATATATATATATATATATATGTTAGTATATTATCACATATACTAAATTTAGTTATTTTCCAGAGGTGAGGTCACGATGCGAAGAGACGTTGTGGAAGAAGATGTTTTTTTTTAAAAACATGAAAGGGAAAATATATAAAGGAGGAAAATGCGGTTATACAGGCTGTGTCATTTTCTTTCTTTTTTTTGTTATTGTGGTTACTAACCTATTTATTTATTTTTTTAGATTATTGCATTGGTTGAGAAAGTAATACTTAATTAAATCTTTCACCACAATAATAAATACTTCATCATTGTTGATCACCATTATAAACTTAAAGAAACACTTATAGCATTTGCAAGACTTACTTTGGATTGGAGCCCATCACCATAGGCCCATCCGTAAGTCCCTTAGTGTGTGTTATTTTTTTATTTTATTTTTTTTTATACTTTATAAAGTAAATATGTAAATTGAAATTATTTTCATAATTTCAGTCCCTACCTTGGGAATTAACATCTAACGTCATCGTATAACTCGTACGGAAAAATCATTTTGTTTTGACATTAACCAGTCTACAAGAATTATAGTTAGTAAGTTCCCAATACACATATCGCCCTATGTTCGTTGCATAGATTGTTCCATTAACTATCAAAATTACTTCCTGAATTCGATCATCCATTTTCAATCTAGTCTCATGAACAAATCTTATATGTAAATAAAAGCATACATTTTTGTTAGTTTTTTTTTTTTTTGACCTTCTTATTGTCATATAATCGCTGCAATCGTTCTTTTCTTGTGATCTTTACATTGCCCTCGCAACGGGCTTGAGAAGTTTTGATCGTTTACGTCAGAGAGCGTCTTCACATCGTCAACTTACGAAAAAAGAAGTGGACGATACCGCCAACTCAACATAAAATTGTGAGTAACAAATATTTATTATCTTTATTTTTCTCAAATATACCTAACAGAGAAAAAATAAATTGGCGACCTTGCCAGGATCACGAAAAAGGAACAACACCAGTGATTGTTGAGGAACACCAGTGATTGTTGAGGAAGTAGTCTATCCCCGGACCTTCGGGAATCCAAGGACGGATTGAATATCGTCCCAATCAACCAAAGACAGTACACTCTACTCATAAAAGGCGAACCAAGGAAAAACCGGAAACCGGGAGATTTTATCGCTCTCGGGTGTTCGAGAATTCCAGGAACCTGGAAGAACAACCTTCAACCTCCGAGTCATCACCACCGTTTGACGGAGGAGAAGTAAACACTAACACAGGTTCGGGTTCGTATTGTCCTCAACCAACTTCAAAATCTAAAACTGTTCCGACGCCAACGCCAACCACGTCTTCCACGCCAAAAGTTAAAATACAAAAGAAATGTAATCAGCGTAGGAAGATACGGCGTCAAAATGCTGCGCGAGAAAGACTTTCTAAAAATTTATCGGGTAACAATCCCACTACTTCAACATCCGTTATATCATCGGAGTTCACTACTTTCGCTACAGTACATTCAACCACAATGTGGAAGTTCGCGAAAGAAAAGGGCATCTCAAAAGAGGCTGCTCTAAAGGAACTTACTCGGGTTTTTAAACAGGTGACTGACATAGATCACCTAGAATAGGTTTCTATTTTTCTTTCATTTATTAGGATAGAGGGGTAAGGTGTTTTTGTTTTTAGGGAACTTTCTTTTTCAACTAGGCTTCATAATTAAGTCACTATGAAACAACTTCTTCATATATACCCTACCTTGCCTTCAGTAGAGTTGGTTATTTTTCGTCGTACCGAGACCAACTTTGGTAAGGGGGTTTAAGCATATGCTTATATGCTAATTCTTGTTATATTTTCAGAATTGTATCCATGAGATTAACCATGGACTAATGCAGAAAAGAAATCGAGTTATAGACAGATATCATTTACGTTTTCTTGTTGTAGATAATTTCTAACCCTTTTTCATTTTTTTAGGTGTTGTATAAAAATTTAGCAAAATCAACTTTAACAATTTCAATTTTAAAATTCAATATAGAATCTTTAACAATATTGACTCTAATAAACAAAAAGTGACTTATTCAAATACCAATTACATTATTTAACTTTTTTCATCTCCTGTGTATCTCCAAACAACGCAACGGAATACACGTATGTATTTTATAATTGTAATGCATGTGTAAAAATTTAACGTAAATAAAATTTATTCCAATTATAAAAAAAAAACATGAAATTTATTCTAATAAAATTTTATCTTTATAGTCCCGAGTCTGGGAACTACGTACATCATCTATTCGTCAACGTTCTACGAGTTAACCCAATCTTCAAATTCCATAAGGTTTAAGTTTCGAATAAAAACCGAGCCCGTCGTTTGTATAATTCCGGTCTGTTAAGTTCTTTCAACATCATTTATTCGTTCTGATTATCCGTTCTCAAACTGGAGTTTTGTCAAATTACAAATTATCTTTGACATCTGCATATCCACAATTTCTTGTCGACAAATAAACGGATTTTTTAATTACACTTTTCTTTGACCTCATTGCAATAATTTCACTATAACCGTTCCTTTCTGTGATCGAATGGTATTCTCCACGTATCTGAAAATCGCTGCTCGTAAATGTCATACTGCAACGTCAACGTCATCTTCAACTACTAGTATCATCATCGCCTTCGTCCACTGATTATAAACTCACCAGTGGAATCAACAACAACCGTGAGTGTTACTATAACCTTACCTTTATTCAAATTTATATTCTTTTTCTGTTGGTGGTATAAAGTTGCGATATATTTCTAACAATATATATATATATATATATATATATATATATATATATATTATATATATATATATATATATATATATATATTATATATATATATATATATATTAGAATATGAATTTAAACATAAGATCAGATGTAACAACCATCATCTTAGTGTCATAATCAAGGGAAGGCCAAAATTTTATTTTTTTCCTTTACTGTTATTTTAAATGTTGCGACCATTGTCAAGTAGAACTTATATCGCAAAGGAAATTTTCTAGAAATACGAATATATTATTATTCTTTAAACACAATGAAATTTCCTCTTTTTTTATATTACTGATAATACAATGCTGTTATTCAAAATTACCTTCAACAAATCATAACTGTTAATAGTAACAATGCTATGATTGCTACAGTTATAAAAGTCTTCAATAATGATACATTTAATTCTTACATTAATAAATCATACAAAAGTAAAGATCATCACAATTGAACACTGCTTATTTTGTAGACCAACGCATGAAACGTTTACCACTTAAAAATAAAAATTAAAACATGTTAAAATAGGTATATTGTGTACCGTATACATTGATGACTTTGAAGAACAAGAATTTAGATTTAAATCCTTAATTACAATTTTAGCTTACAGATTTCATTGCACCAAACTATTCAAGCACAGAAGATATCTTGAAATTAAAAGATATTGAAGGAAATAAATTTCTCAAAAACAATACAAAAAGATGTACACGCAAATGATCAAAGTAATGTGAAAAAAATACATTATGACAATAAATAAACTTCACAATATAAAAATTAAACATTAAACCCAACACCAATCCTTCCTATATACACTGGTTTTCTTTTCATAATATTTCTGCAAAAATAGAAGTATTGAGTAATTTATTCTTACGAGCCTTAAAATTAGTTGACCCTACAAACCTCAAAGAAACAAACTACATAAAAAAAAATATTTTTAAAGAATTACCATACCCAAATAATATTATAACAAAAAGTTTTAAAAAAGCACAAAAAAATTACTACAATGTACAGATGTTGTAAATTCAATCCCAAAAACATACTTCCAATACCGAACTTACATACACACGAAATAAAAAACAGCCTACAAAATGAAATATTTACAGTAAAATCCAATTCAATAATTTTAAAACACACATTAAAACCAAAAATAAATCAACCCGATAATAATATAGGTGTTTACAAGATTCCATGCAATCAATGAAACAAAATATATGTAGGAGAAACTAATGATATCAAAAGACGATCGTATCAACACTCACTGGATCTCAAGAATGACAACAAATACTCTTCACTTACCAACCATAGAAACCGCTACAATCACATACCTAACATACAAAATTCTCAATTAATCAAAACAAAACAAAATAAAAAAAAACTAACTGAATCATTCATTATTAAAAATACGCAAAACATGAACATAATAAAAGGTGACTTTCCTCTCGACAATATTACAAATAAAATGTTAAATAGATCAAATAGTCTACGCATGACCTTACGAAATTTACCAACGTTGCCAGAATAACCATCCAAAAGTAGCCATACAGAAAGAACATCAAACCAAAAGTTCATTTAGTCAATTTGTCCAGATGTGTCTCGAATGATGAGCACGAAAGCTCGACAATTGTCAAAATTAATTTTACTTAAAATGTTTTAACTAATATAGTGAATAAAGTGTGCCTAATTACTTGTTTAAGCTTCAATCAAGGGTACTAAAGAATAAATTTATACATTTGCAGTTTAATATAGTAAATTACTATATATATATATATATATATATATATATATATATATATATATATATATATATATATATATATATATATATATATATATATATATATATATATATATATATATATATATATATATATATATATATATTAGTGATGGCATCCGCATCCGCATCCGCATGCGCGGATGCGGAACATCCGCACAAAAATCAACATCCGCATCCGTATCCGCATCGAAAAATCGCATCCGCATCCGCACTTTCGAAAATTC
>SEYY01003029.1:0-25000 GCA_009176605.1 Armadillidium nasatum | reverse complement strand
TCGTCTAAGGTTGAATTAGAGGCAAAAGTTTGAGCGAAGAGTTCAGCTTTAGAAGGTAAAACAGCAGTTGTGCAGTCGGAAGATATTAAAGGAGGGAAAGAGGAAGAAGCAAAGTTAGAGTTGACATTTTTTGCAAAATGCCAGGAAAGAACGTGAAGAGGAACCAGAAAGATTATTGCATTTTCTACGGAGAAATGAGTTTTTAGTGTTACGAAGGATAGATTTTGCACGATTCCGGGATGAAATATAAGTAGCGTGAGTTTCTGGAGTTTGAAGACGACGGTAATCCCTGAAGGCAGCATCCCTGCGGCGGATAGCGCGAGAACAAGCAGAGTTAAACCAAGGTTTATTAGGTTTAGTAGAAGGGAAAGAATTTGGAATGTACGCCTCCATGCCTGTTAGGTAAAATCGACGTGATTTGTTAGATAAATACTGAAAGACCCACAGTTGGCCGTTAGGTTTATTTGCTGGCCGTAGGCGAACATTTACTTTTCTAGTCGAAGTAGAACTAGTTTGTTGGATCTAAAAAAAATGACAACCTAACCTCGATTTCAAGGGTGAATGTACGCCTACAGCCAGCAAATAGGCTTATCCTGGCGAACGCTGGCTCTTTCATGTTTATGTAACAAACTAGTTCGACTCAACCTAACCTTGTCTTGAAGGATAAATGTACGCCTACGGTCAGAAAAGACCTAATCTGGCCATCGATGGTTCTTTCAGCGTGTAAACACAACGCTATTACTGTTAGAAAAGTTAAAATATGTACAGAAAAAAATGTTTTAAATTACCTAATTCACTTTATTTCGTAAATTTTTGTAGTTAGTATATATATATATATATATATATATATATATATATATATATATATATATATATATATATATATATATATATATATATATATATATATATATATTTTATACATTACACCATTTCCCGCATGATGCAGGGTGGAGTCAATTGCAGAAAATTTGACATTCCTGCAATTGTACATGGGAATAAAACCTGGTTTATGTTAAAATTTTGGTATCGCTCCATCCCTAATATATATATATATATATATATATATATATATATATATATATATATATATATATATATATATATATATATATATATATATATATATATATATATATATATATATATATATATATATATCTCGTAATGTTGTTCCTAGTGAACCTCAATTTAAAAATGAAGAGGAAAATCCATTTTAGAATCAAATTCTTTATTCAAAGATGAAATCCCCAAATCGATGCGTGCTGGAGTTATATATTTTTATTCTTGTCCTAAATGTCCTTTAGGAACATACGTGGGCTCTACTGAGCGTATGATAAAAGTCCGCATCGATGGTCATAGAAGGAGTGAGTCATAGAACGGGGAACCCATTGACCACCAAGGAGTTCTCTTCTATCGGGAACCATTCAGTCCAGTGCAAAGCTAACATACTTGTGGATGACTTTAAAATCTTGGGACAACACAATGAAAGAGAGGCCCTTTTGGTCAGTGAGTCCTTACACATCAAGGAACTCCGGCCAACACTCAATTTGGATAATAGCTCTGTTAATTTATATGTTGTTTAATTTGAACTTGTTACTCCCGCTGTTTTTTTTTTTTTTTTTCTTTTTTTTTCTCTCTTTTTGCTAATTATTGCTGTAATGTATAATGTATAACAACCAACTAATTTTAACTTTTTATTCTGTACCGAGCTTACCTGTGCTGGAAAATTTTACCAATTACTGTGTGTTTCTGTCCGTGAGATGTCTTAGCTGTTTTAGGTAAATTATTTTGGGTTTTTTTTTTTTTTTTTTTCGTTTATTGTTATTGTTTGTTATTGTTTTTTAATTATCGTTTTGCTTTTATTTATTTGTGATTTTGATTTTATTATATTGGTTCTGTTTTAGCCTTGAAAATGGGAACATTTCCCGAAACGTTGGTAATAAAGAATTATGATTCTAAAATGGATTATATATATATATATATATATATATATATATATATATATATATATATATATATATATATATATATATATATATATATATATATATATATATATATATATATATATATATATATAACAGATACTGTCCTCGCTAATGGTAAAGAAGACACACCAGCTTATGGTACAGTAACACCGAAGAAAAAAAAACGGACTACAGTTAAAGAGATTACGATCAAGGCACAGCAAACTCGTTAAGAAACTCAATAACCCCCCCAAAAATATAACAACTAAGAACGTTTTGCAATTTTGCAAAGGTAAGTTATCTAAGCAGGGTTACGATTTATTGAAGATTCAGTTAAATTCAAAAAAGAGGTTGACCTATTCTTCACAAGAAAAATCTCTTGCTATGTCTATGTATTATGCAGGTCCCAAGTTATATAGAGACCTAAGAACATATTTGAAATTACCTGCTCCAAGTACTCTAAGATCTTGGGTTGGATCAGTAAAGTTGGAACCCGGGATTTGTAATGACATGTTTTCCCTTCTGAAAGCGAAAGTTCAAAATCTTAATATAGATGAGAGAGTTTGTGTGCTGTATCTTGATGAAATGAGTTTAAAAACTAATTTAGATTACCATATTGGCCATGGATCAATCTATGGGTTTACAGATTATGGTTATGGTCAGAGAAGTACTGCGTTAGCTAAGAATGCTCTTGTGGCAATGATAAGAAGTTTAAAATCCAACTGGAAACAGGCTGTGTCATTTTATTTCTCTGATATTACTCCAGCAAATAAATTAAAGCACATTATTTTTGATATATTGAAACAACTAAAGAATTGTGGCTTACATATAGTATGTATTACGACAGATCAGGGGTCTAATTTCTTTTCTCTCTTTAAATATTTGGGTGTAAATTCTCACCAACCATTTTTTAAGTTTGAAAATTCCAAAGTATTCGTCTTGGCAGATCCTCCTCATTTGCTAAAATCTACAAGAAACATGCTTCAGAAATATTGCATTAAAACTACTGAAGGAGGAAGTAAAATGGGATTATATAAAATCCTTTAATGAAACTAAAAAAAAATGAATTTTCCATTTATTCCAAAAATCACTGAAAGCCACATATATGTTCCACCTTTTGGAGGGAAAATGAAAGTGAAACTAGCCTCTCAGGTATTCAGCTCATCGATGTCTGTTGCAATTTCGATGCTAACTTTAATTGAAGGTCCTCATAAGCTCGACAGCAAAGCTTATGCTACATCAGAGTTTTGTAATAAATTAAATAATTTATTTGACATAGTAAATTCATCACAAGTAAAGTGCCAGGCAAAATTCAAGTGCGGTTTAACGGAAAATTCGTTTAGCTACAATTACTTAAAAGAAATGTCAGATTGGATTTCTAAGTGGGTAGTTGTAACTGACAATGGAAAAAATGTAACTAAACGGTTCCGATGCATTTTAGGTTGGATGCAGACTATAAACGGGATTTTGCAGTTGTCTTCTTATTTAAAAGAAAAGTACAATCTGAAGTATATTTTAACCAGAAGACTCTGCCAAGATGGATTGGAAATTTTTTTTGGTTCAATTAGGAAAAGAGGTGGTCTACGAGAAAACCCAAGTTGTATTCAGTTTTTAGATTGTTTTAAAGCTGTTGCTTTTCATTCGTTAATGAAGCCGCCTAACTCCTCAAATTGTTCTATTGACAGTGGTGATGTTCTTCTTGATTTCTTTAAATTGCGATCAAATGCAATATGTAACAATGATCCAACAAATATCTTAAATGCCAGTGTTTTTTCCGAGTTTGAAATTGAAACCAGCGGAAATACTTGTCAGCCAACTAAAGTAAGTCCAATATTTTTGAAAACGAATAAGTCTGATATTCTAGAAAGAAATGGAATGGTCTACGTAAGTGGCTATATTGCTAAAAAATGATGAATAAGCATAGAGACTGTGATGTGTGTCAGTTTGGGACAGAGGAAAAATGTTGTGATGGAGATAAGATATTTTTATTGTTGAAAAACTTCTCTGATAATCACTCAAAGGGCTTGATTCAACCAACGGAAGAGTTTTTTAAATATATTATTGAATGTGAAGCTGTGTTTGAAAGAATATTGAATAATAATTATATAAGAGGTAATGTAGGATATTTACTTCAAGAAAACATAGCATCCGTGACATCCTTTCCTTTCTGCTCTCATAAAATTAAAACTATGTTTTTGTCTCTTTTCGTTCGTATGAGAATAAATTTCATCCTCAAATTTAAAAATAAATCTTTGAAGAGAGATGTAAAAAATAAGAGATCAACAAGGAAACTTAAAAAAATATTTCCTTTGTAATATATATATATATATATATATATATATATATATATATATATATATATATATATATATATATATATATATATATATATATATATATATATATATATATATATATATATATTAAAATCTAAGTGCGATTTAATATGAGGTTGTAAAAATATAAGAAACTTAAAAGTTTAAAGTTTTATTTTACAAATGGTTGGATTTCGATGTTAACTTTGTTCGTTCTTAATATAAACCCAATTTCACCTTCCAAAAGATAAGCACACAAAGTTCAGTACGGTGATTCGAAAACCGGAAATTCCAAAAAGAAATGATTGCTCAAACTGGCTTTTGGATTCCTGAAAGTATATGAAAAGGAAAACAGGAATATTTACAGTTTATATATAAAATATTCGTATTTAACACAACTTAATGATTTTGAATAAATTAATTTAATGATTAAAGTTTGAAGTATATTGGAATTTAAAATTGCAAACACAAATTTAACAGAGGAAAGAAGGACTACTAACCATGTATTGAAGTTGAAAACATCCTTGAAACTAACCAGATGTTATTTCTTGAAGTTGTTAGAAAAGTTGTGCCCTTCTATAGAAACTCGAATGAATTGTTGATTCGAATTTTCCTCTTCGTTAAACTGTAGTTGACGCAATATTTCAAATTAGAACGTTTCCTCACTAATTTCGAGAAATTTAGGTCGGTTGAAATATTTTGCTCTTGCAATAAGAATTGTCTTGCTCTTCTTAATAGATACCACTGGATCATATAAGAGCTTTAGAAATATTTTGTCTTATTATAGACTAATTTTTCAAAGTTGAACAAATTTTCTTCAATGCAACTGCAGTAAATATTTAGGACAAATTTACAGCAGTAAATGAATTTCCACAAACTTTAATAGAAGTAAAGTTTTCATCCACAAACAGTAGAAAGATATATTTTCAACTGTATCAAAATTTTCCAACTAAACAGCGGAAAGTGTTTTTTCAACTCAACTGTAAAAAAGTTTGAGCAACTCGACAGCTGTAGAGATAATTTACCACATAACAACAATGAAGTTGTTTATCGATAGAATTTTCACTCCACAGCAACTAAAATTTTGAACAACAACAATGACAAGTTGTTTTTCGATGACTACACAGCAGAAATGAATTTTTTGTCAACTCCACAGTAGGAAAGATCTTTTTTGACTGAAAAGAAATTTTGATTTTTCCATGATTAGGAATCTCTTCCCGCAAAATCCTGGTTGGTTTGTAACATTATAATAAAATATAATTAATAATAATAACATAATAAAATTGTAACAATAATATATATATATATATATATATATATATATATATATATATATATATATATATATATATATATATATATATATATATATATATATATATATATATATATATATATATTATCATTTATTTACTCAGTTTGCAAAGTATCATTTTTTTTTTTGTAATAAAGTATAATACTTATTACTATTATTATTATTGACATATCCTTTAACAATATGGTGTATGTTGTAATATGAAAAAAAAAAGTTGAGAGAACCACTTCAGAAAGACTGCCATTTTTATTGTATTTCATTTTAAATGCCAAATTTAATCGCGAGAGAGACCTGAAGAAATAAAAGTTTACTTGTAATAGCCAAAATTTTATTTAATTTTTATATATTCTCTGATAATATCAGTCAAGGTTAGAATGTTTTTAACCAACAGATTGTGTCATTTTATGTATCTACATTACCAATTTATTATAACAGGAAAAACGAAACGTACTATCAATACTTTGAAATGGAAATATAACTATAGCATAGCATTATTAAGATTTCATAGATGCAACAATGGTTATGTTTTAAGTGGTCCACTGGATTTTATGCATTTTTTTGAAATAAACTTTGCAATAAAGTTAGTTACAGAAGATTTGCAAAACACCATGTTTTAAGTTAAATACGCAGTCTCTATATAATAATTTTATAAATGGATGTTCTCCGAAGTCTCATGCTCTAGATTCTCTTCTCATTTTTAGATTCAATTTTCAATCTTACTCGTATGATAAAGTTAAAATCGCTCCGAATAATGGAAATAGTCATATATATATATATATATATATATATATATATATATATATATATATATATATATATATATATATATATATATATATATATATATATATATATATATATATATATATATATATATATATATATATTAAGGTAACGTAATATCAATATCAATACTCAGCACACTGAGATTCCATCTTTTAGGCCCTGGTTCGAATCCCCAAATAGCAGTTATAAAAGTATATATTTAAGGTAGTTTATATGCAGTTTTAAAATCGAGGTTTGATTTTTTAGAAAAATTATTTAGCAAAATAATTTGAATTTATATATATTGCTTTGTTTACATAACATAACATAAAAATATTGATAAAAGTTTCTTATAAACACTTGTTTCTTTACAAGTAAAAAGTCTTAAATATTAATGTCACATTTCATTGAAGTAGAATTCATTCAAGAGAACAGTATCTTTTTTATTTTTATTTTTTTTTTTTTTTTTTTTTTTTTTTTTTTTTTTTTTTAACCATTAGGGTTTTGACCCGATTTCAGAATAAAATTTACTAATTGAAATTCTACCTGTATGAACTTCACAAAGCCAGCATTATTGGATGTGCTAAAAGTTCAAACTTAGGTCTAAAAAAACCAGATTGAGAATGTGAAATATGCAGTGTGAAGATTATTACACCTAAGAAGTTTAAGATTCGAAAAAAAAGTATAACGTTCGATGGATCATCAGTCATATTTAGTAATTTCAACAGTTTTCATGATTTATTTATGGAAGCTTATAATGCTAGCTGTCATATTTGGAGAGTCATAAATAGAGATGGATCTGCAATGATTTCGGTGGTCGTTTCTTGATATTCGTCTATATTCATCTTTACTCTAGAATAGAGCTTCTCAAGCTTGTTCATCTCGGTTCCTTCACATCAACAATTTTTTTTTCTCGACACCCATTTCCAATTACCATAAGAAATGAAATCGAATTTTTACCAACGAAATTTTCAAAATTTTTTGCAACCCCTTGTACCCATCTCGATGCCCCTTTTGGGGGTTATGACCTCCCAACTTTGAGAAACTGCTCTAATCGATCGAAAACTATTATTCCGATACTGTGTAGTGTACCCAGTGGATTTATTTTTTAAAGAACATGCACCATTAGGGTTAGAGGCATACAGTTCTTTCTCGATTTAAAGGAAACGTTAGTTTCACCAATATTTGTATTGTCGAGTTCAAGCACAAAAGGCTTTATTAACTGTTCATTATTTCCCAATTCTCTTGACTCTTAACCTCAATGACGCAACGACGTTGGCTAAGAGCTCTCTTTCTTTTTCATTTTTTTATAGGTACTGCAACGGTATGTCCTCGAAGTTAACACAATACAATGATCAAGTAGCATGTCGTCACACATTTTTTGCATAGATTACCTAATAAATTAATGCCAGCGAAAACTTCGGCATAAGTGAATGGGTATATTATATAGGGACCAGATACTGTTGACTGTAATTCTTTCACATCATTTAAGAGAGGAGTTCATTGCATGTTTCATGTGTAATTAATTATATCATTAGTTAGGTTTACTAAATATATGTAGGGACTTAGTTTTATTTTTATCTTACTTTGTATGAAGGAATTGGTAACGGGATAGGATGGACTGAGTCTTTGTTGCATGAATTATTAGAATTATTATTTGTTTTGTCTGGGACATCTCGATAGGCCGATGTGACTTCTAACTGTCTCTGTTTTCCATATCTTTTTATGTACGAGTACCCATTGGATTTAAATTTTTTTAAGATGATAATGCGCAATTAGGCTCATAGCCAATATAGAGTTCAGTCTAATTTAAAGGAAGATTCCAGTTTCATCGATCTTTTGAATAGTCTAGTCGAAGGTCAAAAGGCTTATTAACTGTTCTTTACTCTCTATCTCTTGACTCTTACTTTTATGACTCGACGACATTGACTCCGAGAGCCTCTTTTTTTTTTTTCCTCCTCCTTTCCTTTCCTTTTCTCGTGTATAGGTGCTAACTAAAACTGTATGTGCTCGAAGCATTCGTATTACAAGAATCGAGTGCCGTCTACCGTGGCTCGAACGGTAGGGTGATTGACTCACGTGCTTGAGGGCGCCGGTTCGATTCCTCTTGGGAATCCTAGGTATATACTACCTAGAAAAGTTCCTCTCCTCGAATAGGGCAATGCCCGTGAGATGTGAACTTTTATCTTAAAAAAAAAAAAAATTATATAATATCTTCATACCAATTTTTGATTTCATGTTAGCAACTTCATGCTTATTCAGTATACTGTCTCCTTTCCATCTACATTATTTCTTTTGTTGAATTCTTTGCCATCTTTAACATTTTCTCCGTTATTTCGAAATCTTCAAACTTCAAAGTTTATAACTGGCTTTTTTTTTTTAATGATTTATTGATTGGTAAATTAAAAAAAATTTTTTTTTAGTGATAAGTTATTGGAAATTGCATTTAAAGGGATAGTTTAGTCAAAGTTTACTTTGGTTTAGTATTTTAGAAAATAAATTGACAAAATTTAATATTTATATCGAGTATGTAAACTATAATGTATAGAAATAATTAATTTCATATAAAATAAGTATATATATATATATATATATATATATATATATATATATATATATATATATATATATATATATATATATATATATATATATATATATATATATATATATATATATATATACTAAATTACGTCATAAGTTATTGAGTGACGTCATAAGTTTTCACTCAATCAAATTATCTCTTACAATCGTTAGGCGAAGCTAATGCAATAAAAACATGACGTCATACTCAGTACACAATCTCTCTCTCTAACTTTCAACGGTCGGATGCTACGTCATTTGGTTTCCAATTCTGCCATAGAATCTAGCATACTAGGAAATATATCAATTTACTATGGAAAGGGTTCCCAGTCCTTAAAACCATGCAAAGAGCTAATCTTCATCTGACTCGACTGCGACGAAATCATCATTCATTATTGACCAGAGGTTACTTCTAACTCAATTCTTTTTTTCTTTTAAATATTTAATTTTCCATTAAATGTCGAAAGTACTTTGCACCGAAATATATGTTGCTTCACAAATTTTTTAAATTTCTTTTATTTTACTATTAAAAAAATACTGAAATATTATAACGAAATATTAAATTTTTTCTTTTACCTTTGGTCAATATCATTCTTCTCGCAAAACTCCACAAACTCTGCAACTTCAGGGAGAAGATCTTGAAGCTTCCTATTCAGTAGCCTTCTCTTTTCCTCTCTTCTCTTTTCTTCTTTTCTCCTCTCCTCTCTTCTTTTCTCTTTTCTTCTCTTCTCTTCTGACTTCCTTGTGATGTTCCTATCTTTTATTCTTCCCATCTGCTTCCAAGCACATCCTCTTTCGACGGCAGCCGAATCATATATATATATATATATATATAATATATATATATATATATATATATATATATATATATATATATAATAATATATATATATATATATATATATATATATATATATATATATATAGGGACAAGTATCATATACTGGAAGTTTTATCTCCCTAAAATATTAAAGAAATTTTTTTCCGTTTTACCCGCAAAAATACATACTGTAGTTATTTATTGTTCAAAAAATAAATTCATGAATTAAATTTTAAACAGAAAGTAAACTTTATTTTTATTATTGAGCTTCAACATTTACGAGTATATTTATTTTAAGTAATTTTTTTTTTTTTTTTTATATCGATATTTTTTATGTCGATATTTTATTTTTATCCCTAAAAGAATTGTGTAGGTTAGGCTTCTTTTACGGCAACTTCGGTAGTTCAGGTTATGATAAGTCGAATTAGGTTCGCTAGAAAAATAAGTAATAATAATTGTGCGTATGTCTGGTGTAATAGGGCCGTAGCCCTCTAATTCTCGGCAACGTTGTTGTTTAGATTGGGCCTCTTCGATATTTTGATTATCGAATTTTCTGACAATCGGAAGTCAGAAACAATCTACACCTTTACCATATATATATATATATATATATATATATATATATATATATATATATATATATATATATATATATATATATATATATATATATATATATATATATATATATATATATATATGTGTGTGTGTGTGTGTTGAAGAAAAAAAGCTCAAAATTGGAAATTAAATTGTTTTGAAATATTTTTATTTACCCTAAAAAAAGTATATTTCAGTTAAAAAAATTGCTTTTGCTAGACAATTTCTTGTATATTGCATTATAATATATATAATATATATATATATATATATATATATATATATATATATATATATATATATATATATATATATATATATATATATATATATATATATATATATATATATATATATATATATATATATATATATTAAAAAAGTTTAGCTCTGAAATTGCAATAAAATTTCTAAAAAATTTCCTCCGACGCTTATGCAACATTGTAGTGCATAGGCAGATAATAATATGCCATTGAAGTCGAAGGATGTGTTGTTAAAAGATCGTTTTTATTATTTTGTTAATTAAATTTTTCATTTTTTTAGTGCACAAAATCGTTTTCCGCGACTCAATTTATCGTGAAAAATAAATTTCAGATCATTTCGTCTTCGTAGTTTCGATATATTAAAAAAAATGCTTAATTGAACTACACAATCTCTTCTATCTGTTCGATGAGAGGCTGGAATTGATGTGATATTTGGTAAAAGGTAATAAATATTAAACACATTTCACTGATCAAGATGAAAAGAAACCATCACGGTAGACGTACTTAAAAGTTCTAAGAAACCATGTTAAAGAAAAATGAATAATTAGAATTCCGAAATTGAAAATCAAACATAACTAATATTTACTACTATTATCTGCTGCTTTTAATTACGGCACACCGAATACAAACGTTAAGTATTCATTTTGTCATAATGGCGCCAATTTATTGCAAAAGAAAAAAGAAAGTTGTTTTACTTTGGTACATCGTACGCCTGTCCCTGATATTTTCCATAATTTTCATTTATTTCGAGTTTGGACAATCCAAAGAACGTGAGATTTAATTAACATACCGTGATTCCTATTTTACTTTTATATAACACGCACGCACGCACGTATATATATATATATTATATATATATATATATATATATATATATATATATATATATATATATATATATATATATATATATATATATATATATATATATATATATATATATATATATATATATATATATATATATATATATATATATATATATATATATATATATATATATATATATATATATATATATATATATATATATATATATATATATATATATATATATATATATATATATATATATATATATATATATATATATATATATATATATATATATATATATATATATATATATATATATATATATATATATATAAGGTGTAGATTGTTTCTGACTTATCGATAATCGAAAATATCGAAGAGGCCTAACCTAAACAAGAACGTTGGCGAGAATTAGAGGCTATTACACCAGACATACACACAATTATTATTACTTATTTTTGTAGCAGAACCTAATTCGACTTATCATAACCTGAACTACCGAAGTTGCCGTAAAAGAGGCCTAACCTACACAAGAAGTTGCCGTAAAAGAGGCCTAACCTACAAAAAAAAAAAATTATAGGTATAGAGGCCTAACCTACAAAAAAAATTATAGGTATAAAAGTATCGATTAAAATAAAATATCGACAAAAAATATCGATATAAAAAATATCGAAAGTCAGAAACAATCTACACCTAAGCCTATATATATATATATATATATAATATATATATATATATATATATATATATATATATATATATATATATATATATATATATATATATATATATGGCGAGACTTCACTTTAACATACTTAAATATTTCAAAAACTACTAAACGTACGTTAAAAAGGATAACATTTTTGAAATCCTTGAAGAATTTTGGTAAAGAAAAATTAGGAATTAAAAAAAAAAACACTTATAATAATTTTAATACGTATGTAATTAATAGTTTTTTAATATGTTGAAAGACATCGTACGTTTGGCAGCGTCTCTTTTTGTGAGATAAATTTTTCCAATTTGGAGGAAGGTAAATTTAGCGATTGAGTAAGAATAGTGTAAAAAAAAAATGTGAAATATATATATATTTGGTGTAATATGGCAGTATGCTTGTATCCGACGGCATCATTCCAGCAATCGGTTAGGCCATAATCCCACGGCAACTTCCATCGTCAGGTTATGTTAAGTCTAATTAAGTTCGTTAAAAAACTAAATAATATAATAATAATAATAAGGCAAAATTTTTCCTCATTTATCGTACACAAAATTTTTTTAAACTTATTTTTACATCTTTTATAATTTCCTTTACCAAAATTCTTCAAGGATTTCAAAAATGTTATCCTTTTTAACGTACGTTTAGTAGTTTTTTAAATATTTAAGAATGTTAAAGTGAAGGCTGACTATATATATATATATATATATATATATATATATATTATATATATAATATATATATAATATATATATATATATATATATATATATATATATATATATATATATTATATATATATAATTAAAAATGGTAAGTTGATTGACTCACGTGCTTGAGGGCGCCGGTTCGATCCCACTTCGGGATCCTAGGTATATACTACCTAGAAAAGTTCCTCTCCTCGAATAGGGCAATGCCCGTGAGATGTGAACTTTTTATTATAAAAATATATATATATATATATATATATATATATATATATATATATAATATATATATATATATATATATATATATATATATATATATATATATATATATATTTATATAAACCACTAAATTAAACCGTGGTGTGAATAGTACACAATTCATATCTGATGTCAGGGATTCGAACCCTGACCTTTCAGCTGGTAATATAGAGTGTTACCTCTGCTCTATGACACTTCAAAAGGAAATCGCTAAGAGAAGCACATAGACAACCTCCATGCAAGACAATATCAAAGGAATTTTCTGAGTGATACCCTGTGACTTGGGTACACTCGGGGAATTACTTTGAAATTGTCTTGCATGGTGGTTGTCTATGTGTTTTCTCTTAGCGATTTCCTTTTGAAGTGTCATAGAGCAGAGGCAATACTCTGTATCACAAGCTAAAAGTTCAGGATTCCAATTCCTGACAGTATATATATATATATATATATATATATATATATATATATATATATATATATATATATATATATATATATATATATATATATATATATATATATATATATATATACTATTGGTTGGTAAAGGGCAAAAGCCTATCAAATTCCATAATATTTGTGGAAAATCAGATTTAAGTCAGGGTCAAATTTAAGGTTGAGATGCCTCAATATTGGCCATTTAAAAATATGCAAAAAGCAGCTTAAAAACTGGTTACAATGATTGTATTTCATTTAGACTTTACCAGCATAGTATATGCAAGATTAAGCATAGCAGTTAAGTCCCAAGTGAAAGCTGGACAGGGAAAGGATAGGATAGTATGAAAGGAAATACCTCAAAAGAGGTGTAGGACCGGACAGTTAGAAAAAGCAGTACCCGTTGTAGTAACGATAGTATAAGGAGTGTGACGCAACCATTTAACAAGCATAAAGAGACCGGAGAGTTTCAGTAAGAGCCGTGGAGTTAATAAGAAGTAAAGCTATAGATTTCACCTTTTTCAGAAGAGTGGCTTTTTGAAGTACGTACATCAGATAAAGCACCCTTCATAAATAGGTAAATTACCCCTAAAAAGGGCAAAACGTTGGGGTCTTGTGAAATATTGAACGAGTAGCAGAACACGTACCCTCATAAACGTAATAGAGATAATGTGATCTTTCCAATAAGATCACGAGAAAAAGAAACACCAAGAATATTAAGGACAAATAAAAGTTTTAGTCGTTTTTGAAATAAATGTTATAACCTTTTTTTATCTGTAGAGCACAATGATAACGAACTTTCTTTTTGAGGCTTTGAAAAAACACTAGAAATCTGAGAAAGAAGTTAGTTAGTTGCTCTGAAACCACTCTTTTTACGGGAAATTAGTGCAGTTGCATGTAATACTTTAAAAATGAGAGGGGTTTGAAGGTTGGAGTGAATAGGTGAAGAAGTTACTGAGGTTATTGATGAAAAATATTTTTATAAAAAGTTGCTATGGATTGACCGGAAAGGAATTCACGGAGGCTACAGAGGTTTGATACTAGAGGGAAATTCAGAAATCAAAGCTCTGACCTAGACCCTATGAGAAGTTTTTGATATGTTCAGCGCTACAGCAATTTTTTTCAAAATGATAAAAAGCACAGGGCCAAGAGTCAGAAAGAAGAGAAAAATCAACATTAAAGCACTCTATGGAAGCATTAAAATACTTCTAAATGTACCTGTTAAAGATAGATTTAAAAAGTTAAGAAAATCCCAAGGAATTCAAAACAATAGGACGGTGGTAAGATGGGCTGAGAAGTGGTCTCTTATTTTCTAGTCAAATGAGTCAAAGCTTATAGAAAGAAGGAGAGATCGAAGTTAATATGCAAACACAAAATAGTTTGCCATAAGCTCAGAAGCACGAGTTTTAAAAACCACAAGTGAGAAGCTGTCAGGACAGTATGTTCAGCAAGAGCAGAAATAACTCAGTGAAATTTTGAATAATTGTTTTCGCTTAATTTAAAATATTTTTCATTAGTTTGATAGAATATGATCATTGTGATATGATGTAATAATATTTTTCCCCTGGATGAGGTTGCTAAGATAAAAACATAATTACAATAATAGGGTATTTTCAAAATAACCTCGTAAAACATAAATTGTTCTTCATTCATAGTAAAACGTACTGCCATACAACCGACAAAGCGTGATATATATATATATATATATATATATATATATATATATATATATATATATATATATATATATATATATATATATATATATATATATATATATATATATATATATATATATATATATATATATATATATATATATATATATATATATATATATAGTGTGGTCGCAAGAAATCGATCCCCGAATTTTTCTGTCGGGAACGCTTAATAAGTTGCCAATTGTTGTAACAATGAGAATATCAAAGTTTCAGCTCGATCGGATAACGTTAAGACCTGTTTCATCAGTTCGAAAGTATTAAAAATCGGCCATTTTTTCAAAAAATCGAGGGTTTTCTGCTATAAAATTAAAAATGTTTATCCAAGAAACGTTTTTTTTTAAAGTTTTGTAGAGAATGTTTCTGGCTTCCTTTTTCACTACTACATGCTTGACAAATGTACAGATTGGAAGATTGGCTTTTTCGAGGACAGGACCTGGAAAATCGACTTTTTCAAAACAAAAAACAAAAAACGCTTAAACGTAATAAAATGATTTTTTAACCATGCTTTTAATGTTCGTTGAATTCTTTGCAATTTCAAACACTCCAAAGTAATGTTTCAATATAAGATTTTAAAATGTATAATCTGTATACTACATTTTTTTACAGATTATATTTCTTGTTTTCCAGAGCTGTAAGTAATAATGAATTCAGAACCTTTCGACTTCGTCCTCTACAGCTACAAGTTGGTGTAAGTTCGAGTCAGAAAGACAAGATTTTTCTGATTGGATTTACTGGTAGTAAGTTGCCATCTAATGGTCAAGTTTTACAATAAACGTCAAGTTATAGTAACCAGAGATGCTGTAGGCTCACAATCCAGGAAGTTGTACTTTTTTGGGATAAAGCTAATTGAAAGATTGTATTACGAAGCTTGAAAAACTTCACGAAGAGTGGAGAAAACTGCACAAAAAAAAATTTGCAACCAGAAGCACAAGTCAAGCTCAAGTAAAAAAAGTGGGAGCTTTTAAGTCAAACCTTGATGACCTGTTTGATATATCACACGAAGATGAGCCGAAGAACACAAATGAAGAAGAAGACAGACAGTTTTTGTCCCTTAAAAGAGACTTACTGGTTGTATGGGAGGAGTTGATATGAAATTGCTACGAACACAAGGAAAAGCAGTTTACACAGTCAGACTGGAAAAACCAAAACTGAAATCTGTAGGTAAGCCTAGATTGTATTTTAAATGTAGTAGTTAGTACCTATCTGGATCTATTTTGTTGTACCTAAGTAGCACCTTGGTACCTTTGTACCTACATAAATATGTTTGTTGTTCTCAAGTAAGTTTTTCTTTTGTTTCTAATCGTTTCTTTCCGTCGTTTTCTAGATGTTCAAGATATAGAAATGGAATTTTTAAGCACAAACAGTGCTTCAGAAAAGGAGGAATCATAAAATCAAGACAGAAGAGAAGGATCATGAGGACTTTCAGGACACAGGAATCGACATATAACAACCAAAGGAAAAGTACAGCTGAGGAAGTCAAGAAAATATCACAGAAGTTGTCAGTATTGTTAGATAGATGTAATATTTCAAATAGAGACACGGTTAGGATTGTTTCAGCTACTGTCGGAGCGCTAGGGCAAGGTCCATAGAAGTTAGCAATAAGTAGGTCTATCGTACGAGTCCGCAGACAGAAATTTCGGGAGGAAGAGTACAGATTATTAAAAATAGTTTTAAAATTCAGATTTACAAGGTGCTGTCCTACATTGGTATGGGAAATTGCCCCCAGAGATATTTAATAAAGAAAGTGTAGAGAGGTTGGGAGTTTTTATAAGATGTGGTAATGAAGAGCAGTTGATAGTTCCTCATATTAAAAATAATAAGTGATGTATTCAGGCAAAAGCTGTTTTTTTCTGAAGTTGAAAAATGGGAGCAGTGGAAAAAATAGAAGTAATGTGTTTTGACACTACTGCTGTCAATAATGGTCTTTTGAGAGGAACCTGTGTTTTATGAGAACAGTTACTTGATAAAGATGTTTTATGCTTGGCATGTCGCCACCACATTTCAGAAGTAACAAATACTGAAGGCAGTTTTTTGATTGCAAAATGGGTTCAACTACTGGCCTTCAGCCTGACATTTTTAAAAGAATTTAGACAGAGTGATCTAAAATTAACAAAAACAAATATATTGGTCTTAATGATAAACAGGTCAAATTTAATATCTATTTTAGTGACTCTGAGATAGTAGATGTCATCAGAAGTATTTGTTTATTCATAATTAATGTTTATGTCAAAATTTGGTTTAATGTTCCTAAAGCTACATTGACACCCAACCAAGATTTACAATTGTTTAAAACCATAATTAATGCAGAAAAATTTATGGAGACATTTCAAAGGTGGCATTGTCTAAACTTATAAATCATTTGTGGTATTTGAACCAAGGGCAAGTTGCTTTCACTTTTTTTGATAAAACTTTAGACAAACAAGTAAAAATAGACATGGATGCAAAACTATTCGACTTTTCAGCAAAACAGTGATGATGATGAGCTAAGCAAGTTTATTGAGCTTGAGGAAGAAAATGTGCAAGGCGATAGGATAGTTAAAGCCAAAATCGCTTTGAAAGAAGATCGTTCATTTTTTGGATAAAGAAGAAGACTACTTTATTACACGACTGACATTCAACTTCTTCAAAAGTTTCAATATATCAACTCATTTCTTACATTTCGATCTAGATGTTTGGAATGAAGACCTGGATTTCTTGAAAGGACAAGGAATTGTCAAACGTTTTAGGGTTGTAAACGACACATCCAAAAGGGGTGTTAAATTAATGCAAGACTATAGTGCGAACATAAAAGATGAAGAGAAGAAGCAGCATATTTTACAAGTAGATATTGAATGTTAAAAATAATTCCCAGACACATTGAATGTACCCTCTCAAAACCTCTACCACTTACTTGATTCTAGTGACTCAGTCCGACAAATCTACCTAGCAACTCGACCAACCTACCTATTATTATTAATTTATATATTATTTTATAATTAATATTTAATTTAGACATAAAACTAGTTCTGATGTTTCTACTTGCCATTTCTGAAGATTGTTTAAGAAATAATTAAGATCAGTGTTCTAAATTCATTATGGTTTGATTAAAATAAATAATTGGTTCGTATCTCAGTCTACCTCGTTGAAAATCAATTTTTTTAAAAAGTATCATACTTGAAATTTTTGATGCTAAAAAATTGAAAAATAGTGGAAAAACATTTAAAAAACAAATTATCTACTTAAGAGAATTTTCACATTTTTTTTGAAAAAGTCTACTTTTCAGATCCGGAACTGCATCGGTTCTCGAAAAAGCCTAATATCTTCCGATCTTTACGTTTGCTAAACAAGTTGTGGAACTTAAAATTGAAGCCATGAATATTCTCTACAAAACTAAAAAAAAAAATCACATTCCTAGGATAAACCGTTTTAATTTTATAGCGAAAAACCCAAGATGTGTTTTTTTTTTTTTAGAAAAATAGCTGCTTTTTACCAGTTTAGGGCTGATGAGGCAGATCTTAACGTTATCCGATCGAGCCGAAACTTTGACAATCTCATTTTACACAAATAGGCAACTTTTTAGGTGTTCCGGTCGAAGATACGAGGAAAATAAATCTTCCCCCCATGCTTTGCGACCAAACCAATATACATATTTACACTCTTACATCTTTCTTTCTGAATTCTTCTCTGGTCTTTCTTTAGCAACTTTTATAGAGGGCCACAGTTCATCCTATAAATCTGTTAATAGCGGTATTCTTCAGCGTTATCTTCTATTCCCATTTATATATACTCTATAAATGACCCATTTTTGTCACTTCTTCACATATCAGCCTTAACTCTAAACTCTATCAATTCCATCCTATATAACTCCTTTTACCTTGCAAAGCGTTCCACTCAACTTCAAATTACTTTTTCTTGAAGGAGGACCTCGGAACAACTAACCTGAGGCAGAGAAAGCTCTGCTCAGTAAAATCTTCAACACAATTATAACATCTTCGAAAACATGAAACTCAAACCTTTCCCTTTTCGTAGTGTTTTTGGTATTTCCATTTCTCCTGATCTTTCTTGGAAGAATCACATTATTTATCTTACTATACAAGCTTTTAAGATGTTGAGTGTTCTTAGGAATCTTCAGAATTGCTTCACAACACCCCATTTACCTTCTCACTATAGGAAGAGTGTTACTGACTGTCCTTGAATAGAGGACGCATCGAATATCTGGGATGTTTTATATATGCATTTCTTGAAATGATAGAATCGAAAGTCTTTCCATTTCTTACCCTCAAATTTAGATATTTAGAGGTGAGATTTCTTGCTAGGATTTACATAACAATAATTAAGATGAAGGTTTTGAGAAAATCATATTTTCTCAAAGTTTTAAACACAATAGAATAAACCCATTTGCAGACTAGATTCTAGAATATTAGTTTCAATCGTTACGCTACACGATATTTCAAAAAATATTTGACTATAAACAAATGACACAAAACACGAAATGCTCTGTATATGTGACTTTTTCCACTTTTAAAATACTTCCAGATTATTGTGTAAGTCACCTTAATTTCAAAATTGACAAGAATATTTACGAAGCAACTAAAACTCACAAACGAATTATTAGAGAATTAATTCAGTGAATTTCAGAATGCAAATTCTTAGTTTGAAGATCGACGAAGAGACAAAACTTGACTGACGATGTCGAACTTGGATTGGCGAACGTGAAACAAGAAGATCACAACTCAGCTGAGTTTAGAGAAAGAAGATAGAATAAAGTAAAAATATATTTTCTTAATAAATATCAAGAAATTCCATCCAATAATATATATATATATATATATATATATATATATATATATATATATATATATATATATATATATATATATATATATATATATATATATATATATATATTATATATATATATATATATATATATAATTTCTCTTCCATGTTAGATAAATATTTTTCAGTTCATTCTTGCCATGATTATCATAATTATTAATTCATGGTTTATCGGAACAGGAAGTTCTTTTTAATTTTATAAATGCGTCGATTTAATAAATAATAATACTTCAATAAACCCATAAGGAACCTAAGTTAATTTTTATAATACACAAACTTTCACACGTTAAGTGCGCGCGCGCACACGCACACGCACACACACACACACGCACACAAACACATTAATACACACACACACATATATATATATATATATATATATATATATATAAAAAATATATAATAAATATATATATATATATATATATATATATATATATATATATATATATATATATATATATATATATATATATATATTTATTTTTTTTTTTTTCTTCTCTGGTGAGAAAAGGCCAGAGGTCTAACAGAGTTGGGGAAATTTCGGAATAGTGGTCGGTAAAAACAAACATGTTCGATTCACGGAGTTTGGAGATGTGCAAGTCGAAGGAAGTTGGGAAAATAGATAAAAGATTTGTTCCAGACTTTACCAGTAGAGTACATACAAGATTGTGCATAGCAGTTAAGTCTGGGGTAAGAGAGGTGGACAGAGAAAGAATGAAACTATGTAGAAAGACCTGTCGCACAAACCTTTCTCATTAAAGGGAATATTCACCTGAAGAATTAAGAAGTGCAGTGTTCGTTGTAATAGCAATAAATAAGAATATTTACGAAGAGTTACGGATAGGCGATAATTCGATAGGCAGAAAGAGATTGGAGAGAGTTATTGTGATAGAAGTAGTCGCTAAAGTGAAATGTCATAGGTTCCTCTCTTTAAAGGATAGCTCTGTGAGCAGAACCACCTCAGAGATGTGAGGTATACTCCGTACAGGAGCGAACAACACCCTTATAAAGAGCAAGCAGCTGAGTTCATGTGAAGAATTTTTGAAGGCTTTTCATATTATCCAACATCTTAGAAATTTGTTTAGAAAGAAAGAGGATGTAATCTTTACAAGAAATGTTCACGAGAAAAGGAACCACCAAAAATATAAACAAACGAAGATTGAATTGCGTGTTTTCTAAGATTTCATAATTTTATGGAAGATTATATTGAGTTGAAAGATTTTGAGGCATAGAAAACAAATATGTTTTCTTTGCCCTAATAAGAAATGCAAGAAACATCAGAGGTTATTTGCTCCAAGGGCTAACCTTCCAATGTAATTCAAAATTTTTAAAATCTTTTCAAAATGAAAGGAATCATGAAAGGGTGCAGTCGTCGGCATATTAATAGATAGATGATGAAGTAATAGAGAGGTCATACATGAATAATAGAAAAGAGTTACGGATAGGACAAAATTTAAAAAGTTGTGATCAATTACAACAGCTGTTATAGAACGACCGGAAAGGAAATCAAAGAGAAGGATAGGAAATTAAAGACCCGGAAAGGAAATCAAAGAGAAGGATAGATTCCGAAATTAAAGTTTTGGGACAGACTATCGATATGCTATAGAACGACCGGAAAGGAAATCAAAGAGAAGGATAGATTCCGAAATTAAAGTTTTGGGACAGACTATCAATATGCTATAGAACGACCGGAAAGGAAATCAAAGAGAAGGATAGATTCCGAAATGAAGTGCAGAAGACCAAGAATCGAAGAGAAGGGAAAAAAAGATCACTTATAAATAAGATTAAAAGAATGGAAATGTTCCAAATTCTTCCTGTTAAGGATAAATTCGAAAAAATTTAGAATGAATGGATATTAAAATAAGACAATGGTTAGAAGATTGAAAGGGTTTCCACTTTTTCGGCACAGTCTGAATGAGCGGAAGTCTCCTGCAGAAAGGAAAGATTAAGGTGATGAGACGGACATGAAATAATTTATCAAGGCAGGGTTCAAATTTGGAAGCATAAGTTTTCAAAACTATAGGAAGTATACCATCTAGAGTGTTCTTAGTGTTAAACTCAGTGAGAACATAAAAAATTATCTTTTGACGAAATTACAATGCTTGCATAAAGGAGTTGGAGGTGCTTGGAGAAGGAATAGCTTCAGGATAAAGGTTTGAACAAAAAAATTCAACTCTAGCAGAAAGTAAGATGCTTACTATATGAGGGAAAGATGAAGGAGGAAATATAGATTCGACATTTTATATAAAATACTATAAAGAACGAAAAAAAAGAGGATCGATCAAGAAAAGCTATCACATTTTTTCAAAGAAAAGTATTTTTAATGGTGAGGAGAATAGATCTCGAAGCTATAGTTGCTCACTGGATTCCCGGCATTTATTTCCCACTCTACCGCAAATCAAAGAATGCAGTCTTCAAACGGATTTACGTGGACATTGGAAACTTTAGATTCTTTTATGTGAAACAATTCTCTTTCCAAACACCTGCTCTGTGGAATTCTTTGCTGTTAATTCTTTTTATTGCTGTATAACATACAAATTTGCTTATAATTAAAATTATGCATCCCTGATATTGTAGTTTCCTCGTAACAGTAAAGAAGTATTTTGTTCTGAAGCTTGCAATACGAAGATATAATCTTCATAAAACGTTTTTAAAAAGTTTATTAAAGTGATTTCCATTATGACTTTTGATATTTTATGCTAAAATAATTAAAATTTACAGTATATATATATATATATATATATATATATATATATATATATATATATATATATATATATATATATATATATATTATATATTATATATATATAATATATATATATATAATATATTATATATATATATATTATATATTATATATATATAATTTCACCCTTTATCTTTACCACGGGACGTTGGTGCCTTGTCTCTTTTCTACAGGTTCTTCAGCGACAAATGCTCGAGGGAACTCTCCACTCGAATGGGCGCATTGTCTGCACATAAATTTTGCATTGACATTTAACTCCAGGCCTGTCCTCTGTGGTGCCTTCTTCTTTCCAGTCACCTGTTTGTAGAATTCTCTCCCATCTTCTGTGCTTCCTGCCGAATTTAATCTCCATTACTTTAAAGCCCACGTCTGTGCTTACCTACAAAATTCGCGTTAGGTAAGAATTGTGGGTTTTATTTCTTTTACTGCTTTAACACCCCCTCCTTGAATAGGGCTCTGCCCGTGAGTAATATGGTGAATATTAATATATATATATATATATATATATATATATATATATATATATATATATAATATATATATAATATATATATATTATATATATATATATATATATATATATATATTTTTTTTTTTTTTTTTTTTTTTTTAAGATTATAATCAAAAATTAAAATCCCTACAGGAATTTTTTTTTTTTTCAATCGATTTTATACAAATTTTGATATTTTTTTCAAAGTTTTTAAAATTTTTACATAATGTTTTTCTATTCTAAGACTCTTAAGTTTTATAACTGTAAACACTATTACTAATTAATTTCCGTTAGTGCATCATATAACCTAAAGAGAAGGAGCATTTAGAGAAACCATCGTCCAACCTACAGAATATCATGTAACAAGAGCGGGATTTCTAATTACATCGTGAGAGAAAGAACGACAAATAGGGAAACATCTCCCAGTCCATGTTGGAAGGTGATAGGCTTCACTTTGAGCATTAATTAACATGAGGTTAGAGAAATTTTTTGAAATAGTAATTATGTGGATCTGGGGACAAGTATCATATACTGGAAGTTTTATCTCCCTAAAATATTAAAGAAATTTTTTTCCGTTTTACCCGCAAAAATACATACTGTAGTTATTTATTGTTCAAAAAATAAATTCATGAATTAAATTTTAAACAGAAAGTAAACTTTATTTTTATTATTGAGCTTCAACATTTACGAGTATATTTATTTTAAGTAATTTTTTATTGTTATTTTTATTTGTTATTTTATTTTAATGTTATTTTTATTTACCCTAAAAAAAGTATATTTCAGTTAAAAAAATTGCTTTTGCTAGAAAATTTCTTGTATATTGCACTTGACCCTGGATCTGAACATGTATTCATATTTCTTTACTTTTATTTTGAGAAAATAATACCCTCTCTGATTTTTAATCTCTGATAATAAATAAACATTTTAAATGAAATGCTTTGTAATGGTAAAAAATTATTAAGTATTATAATTTGTTGCATAATTCTTAATTAACTTTTTAACATAAATGTTTAAGTAACTAAATCAGCAAGATATCAAATAAAAAATAAAAAATAAAAAAGTTTCATTTATCCTGTAAGATAAAATGAAAAATATTAAAATAAATAATAGATGGAATAATATTAAAAAGAAAAAAATTCTGAGACTTAGTTTTGCTTTTTTTTTTTCTCTCTTTCCATTGTAAATATTAATATATTTGACTGACTTCTAAATGACAGTAAATATTAATGCACACGTGAAAATATTAGTAATAATAAACCCTTACTATAATGAATGTAAATAAAATGCGTGCAGCAATAAAGGAAGTAAATGATAAAACACACTCATAATACTAAGTATTCAAAATTAGACATTATTTTCATCTATGACCTTGAACATTCACCTTAAAAAAAAAAGCCTTGGAGATCACTATTAAGCAGATAAAACAGAATCAATTAAACAGATTTTACCGATTAAAATTAAACTGAAATTATGCACAGGTGAGGTCGATATTTGCGATTAAAATCACTTTTACTAAGTATAAAAGCTTTACTTTCATAAAAGAACACTTCTTGTACTTATCGAGCTGCTACAACTTTACTATATATATATATATATATATATATATATATATATATATATATATATATATATATATATATATATATATATATATATATAT